>JAJQQW010000014.1:6680635-6760635 GCA_025583905.1 Ia io
CACAGCACATGTATTAAGAGTAAAAGGCGAAAGATTTATGCATTCTGAAGGGAAACACGAGAGCATGGCAGAGAAGAGCAAAGACGAGACTCTGAGATTACAATACGAATGGACAATGGGAAAAGTCAACAGTTGATGCTGGTACCAAACACACAAACAGAGTCAAGGTCAGCACACCAGGAAGGCACGGCCCTGTTCCTGGAATGCGCATTATGAGTTTCCCTTGTGCTTCTGCATCCTGCAAGCCTCTGAGTCTGACATCACTCACAGGCATGACGGACACTTTGCAGCAAGTGTCTGCGTATCTGCCCCAGTTTTTATTGGCGGCTCTTCCCTCTGACCATGTGTTCGCTAAAAAGCCAGATGAACGCTCGTCGCACCTCCGCTGTGTTTTCAGATTCCCCAAGCCTCCCAATGGGAACACACGTCCTTTTGTGTGTCCGTCAGAAAGCGTTTTTGAAAACATACGAAAGCTGAGACAGCTGCTAACAGAGCAAGGGACAGAGTAAAAACAAAGAGACACGTGTCCGTGAAATACGTGGGCTTTTTAAATTTGATTTGGGATGTGGTAGGCGATCCAATTGAATAAAAATAAGAAAAGCTACATTCCAGGCCCTGGGAGTGTGTCCTCACATCCCCGCAGGGAATCCTCAGAGTAACCCTCCGGCACAGTTATTCCAACCCCCACTGCACAGATTAAGAAAGCCGGGGGACAGAGAGACTGAGTAACTTGCCCGCAAAAGATAACACAGCAAGAAAGAGTTGAATTTCAGATCTGGAGTCTGGGTGACAGCAAAGCTTACCCACACATTTCCCATGGACACACAATCTTCCCAGCAACAGCTAACCACCGCCCACCAGGGGTCACGAACTGTGCTCAGTATTTCAGAATCATCCACTGGCAGAATCCCCTCAGCAATTTAAAAATATATATTTATTAATTTCAGAGAGGAAGGGAGAAGGAGAGAGTGGTAGAAACATCAATGATAAGAACCACTGATCAACGGCCTCCTGCACGCCCCACAATGGGGATCGAGCCCACAACCCGGGCATGTGCCCTGTCCAGGAATCGAACCATAACCTCCTGGTTCATAGGTTGAAGCTCAACCCCTGAGCCACGCAGGCCGGGCTCCTCTCAGTGACTTGGAGGCAGCACTAGCCCCAGGGCGGGGAAAGGGCTCGGCAGGTCTAGCCACTTGACAGGGGCGCCCGGAGGCGCGGCTGGAACATGCAGAGCCGGTCCAGGAGCCAGTGCAACTTCCCAGCCGCATTTCTGTCCTCCTCTGAGCTCCGGGAGAGGAGGTGTGGGCCTGTGACTTTCTCCGGGTTCTGCAGTTTTGTCTGGGAAATTTTATTATGCTTTGGAAGAGCGTCAAGTCCCCAAGAACTGACTTTCTCACCGTCCGTGGCTGGGGAAATCCCTTGGTCCAGTGGTCGGCAAACTCATTAGCCAACAGAGCCAAATATCAACAGGACAACGATTGAAATTTCTTTTGAGAGCCGAATTTTTTAAACTTAAACTTCTTCTAACGCCACTTCTTCAAAATAGACTCGCCCAGGCCATGGTATTTTGTGGAAGAGCCACACTCAAGGGGCCAGAGAGCCGCAAGTGGCTCGCGAGCCACAGTTGGCCGACCACTGCCTTGGTCAATGTCCATTGGAGACAAAATATCGGGATTCTGATCCGTTGCTTTCATACGTGAGAACAAAGGACCCCCGCTTTTCTATTTCTAACGGACCAATACACACAAGCAGGTGCACCCACCAGTGAGAGTGATGTGGGTCTCTCCCTTTCCACGATCCCACTACAGAATAAGAAAGTTCAGGGCTGAACTTGATCGCAACAGGGTATGCAGAGGGTATCCGCCCCTTATCGGGGAATCTTTGCCGACATGAAACGATCGTTTCAGGCTGTTCTCAAAAAGCAGGTCTTAGCAGCCACCTTCCCACTGGGCCCCTATCAGCTGCCTAACAATGCTCATGAGATTGGGCGATGACAACAGTAACAAGAAGCACACGCACCAATACACCGTCCCCGTCCTAAGTCCCCGGGGCTCAGGCCTCATTGAGCGGGCCTCCTGCCTCCTCGTGAACTCCGAATCCTAACTGTCCCCCTCCCGGGAGCCTGCCTGCAAACAGCAGGAACGTGAACGTCCAGATGCGTCCTCGCAGCTCCTGCCTCAGCCACGGGTCCCTGAGGGGGTCTTGCGGCTGCCCCTCTGGCTCTGAGCGTCGCCAAGAATCACCTTTCCCTTGTGAGAGCGAAACGCGGCGTTTATAAAGGTGCGCAAGGGAGAAGCCGAAACGCGCATCTGTGCGCATGACAGACGGAGGCTCAACAGCAGCAGATGCACCCCTGGTTGCCAGGATGAATGAAAAATGAGGATTTCCCCCCACGTTACTGTGTCCCCTTTTTAAATGAGAAGAGAAGTCAAATTTTAAATGTCCAGGTTCATTCTGTGAGGCTTAGAAGTTGTAAATGGTCATACACATTTGTTCATGGTTTTCTTACATTTTTAAATCCAATAGAAGACATTTTCTCATTTAGCCAGTTAATGAGATGCCTGAGAGATCTATGAGCTGTAGGCAATACAGAACAGCCCCAGTTCGCAGCTGACATGGACATCGGTGAGCTCTGTGACCTTGATTAATCCTAAACTGTAGCTCCCTGGCTACAACACGGGGGTCACGCCACAGCGCAGCACACGTCTGAGGACTGGAAGGCACGGCGGATAGACTCACTCAGCAACGCTCGGGTACTCCACAGGGGAGACTCCGCGTCAATGAAACACCGTGAGAAGTTTTTAGAATTTATTTCTGTGACAAACGACAGTCCACCAGGAAGGGGGCTGCGAGATGAATTGACCTCTGGGGTCCCCGGATCTAGGTTATCCGACGTGAACATTTAGTAACATTCAAGTAACGTCTTTGGAGAAAAAGAACGGTCTTCCTTCAACCAGCTTAGGGAATTACAGCCATTTGTTTCAGCAATCACTCTGGGAAAGGTGAAGTGGAGCAGATAAAACCCAAATCACAAGACATCTCTGGAAAAGTCGATGGCGCTCGTCCAAAAGCCTTTTCCTGGAACACGCTGTACCAACAATCCTCCCCCACCACACCCCCCCGAAGCTCTATTTAAGGGCCTGCGAGTATTTCCATTATAAACTGGGATCATCAGGATTGGCAATGTTACCTTCCAGTCTGTGTTAGAGTTTATGTATAAACAACTCAATCAGACTTTTTTAAAAAGCTATTGTTTTTTAAATTTAATAACGTCCTTCAGTAAAAGATAATAGTATGAGGAGGGGTGAGGGGCAGAAACACCAGGAAAGTCAGGATTGTTTTACACATGAAAAAAAAAACCTGCCATGGCATTAATAAGCTAAATAACATGCGTGTTCAAGAAACACGTGCCACCCAAGATTATATGAATTCAGTGGTCACTGTGTCACAGTCTGTAATAATTATGAACTATATATACAAGCATCCAAAAATAAATGAGTAGATAAATCACGGCACAGCCATATTATAGGATATTAAGTAAGCCACCACACAATGTTCCCATATAATTACTTTTCTTTCCAAATAGTGTTTAATGGCATGTAGAATGCTCATGATATAGTAAGTGTAAAAACACACTGCAGAGCTGTATGCACAATAACTCAGTTGGGCTTAAATATATACGCATATAATGTTTATTGGAATAAAGTGGTGAAGACTATGCCGAAATGTTCGTAGTAAGTACTGCTTGGCTGGAAGGCTTCAGCGTGCCTCACATTCTTCCATATTTTCCAACTTGTCTATAATGAACTTGCATTACCTTAATCATCAGAAACGAGGCTTCAATCTGGCCCAGGGTGACAGAGGAATGCAAAATCAGTGAGAGAGAAAAATTACTCCCTTCTCGGTCTTTCTATCCAACGTGTTTCCATGGCAAATCAGTCTGTAATCATCAACTATGCTGACCTTTTAAAATATCACTTATATTGTGGATTTATGAAGCACTCAACTCAAAAAGGTTTTATTTATCAAGAGGAGTTGCCCCGAAAAGTGACCTTGTAGCTAATGACAAACTGTCTCAAGATACTGAAAACCGCAAATATCACCCACCATAAGGGCGCCCCTAGAGGACAAAACAGATGCAAGATCTATCTGGTAAGGGGACAGTAAGAATAATCTGAAGCAAAAGAAAACTAATTTGAATCAGAGTAAGTTTAAAATTGTATTCAAAACTTCAAGGACTGGAGTCACCAACCCAGAGACACCTGCTCCAAATGGAATTATGATGTCGAGTAATTTATTTTTTCTTCTTTAAGTCTTCACCTAAGGATATGTTTTTATCGATCTTAGAGAAAGGAGGGAGAGAGAGAGAGAGAAACATTGATTGGTTGCCTCGCCTACATGCCCTGAGCAGGGAATCAAATCCACAACTAGGCATGTGCCCTGATGGGGATTCGAACCTGCAACCTTTTGGTGTATGGGGCATCTCTCCAACTCACAGAGCCCCCCGGCCAGGGCCACACAGCGGCTTTCTGATGACAGCATCGGCTAACTTTGGTTGGCGGGGAGGACGAGCACTGGGCGGGCTGCTGCCCCGAGGAGGAGCACCCGTGAGAAACAGGACAGGAACGCAGACCTCCGCACAGGACGGCCTGGCGGATGACAAGAAAGCCACGCTTCCCGAGTGTGGAGCACGGACTGGGACATTAAAAACTGTGACGGAGAGCAATCTGGTGGGCTAGTCACTTCACGGGCCACCCAGGACACATTGCTCACACCTGTCTGATTTCTCTCTCCATGTGGCACAGCGACCTCATGCCATTAACTGAAGAATGCTCCACGGATGAAATTAACTGTCCTGTTGCGGAACTGTCTGTGGCATCAAATGGATGCGCTAGAGAGAGCCTTACAGAGAGGTATTTCCTTACGAGCGCAGCATTTTCTAAGGTGCATGTGGGGCAACCCAAGTGAAGTTACCAGGAAAGGGGGCCCCCAGTCAAATCAGAGTAGGATATGGTGGACCCTACACCCCACCCCTTAGAGCCCACAACGTTCATTAGCAAATATAAAAGCTCCCAGAACCTTCAGACTTCTATGGTGTCCTAAACAGAGGCGACCAGGGACCCTCGATCACATGACACCTACAAACAGCCGGAGAAAAGTGCTTAAAGAGACTGTGCCGTGGTGAAACCCCAACCCACCTTCCAGATCTTCCCCCGAGATCCGCAAGAGCTAAGAGCTTGTCAGGCCCTAGACTCGGTCAGAATCAGAAAGGCAGACGACGCTGAACAGGAAATGTAACCTCCTGCCCTGCTGGCGGGAATGCAGACTGGGCCAGCCACTGTGGAAAACAGTACGGAGTTACTGCAAAAAAATTTAAAAATGGAACTGCCTATGACTCAGAGATTCCACTTCTGGGAATATTATCTGAAGAAACCCGAAACACTCATTCAAAAGAATATATGCACCCCTGTGTTCATAGCAGCATTATTTACAATCACCAAGATTTGGAAAAAGCCCAACTGTCCATCATTAGGTGAGTGGATAAAAAGCTGTAGTATATCTACACTAATTAAAGAGAAACATGCAAAATGACCATCCTCCGCCACACCCACCAGCCAATCAGAGCAAGTATGCAAATTAACCCAACAAAGATGGAGGTTAATGTGCATACGCAGGTGCGGAGTGAAGACTGAAGACAGCATAGAAGGAAGCCAAGCGCTCCAGAAGGGAGAAAAGCTGCAGAGAAGTGAGGGAGGCGAGGCGGCAGCGGAGACTGGAGGGAGACGGGAGGGAAGCCTGCCTCGACGGGCTTTGCTCCCTTTTCTGCTTTGCTCTGGCCGCAGGAAGCCCTATCCTTGCAGGAATAGGCCTGAGGAAGCCCTATTCTTGCAGGAATCTTCTTGCAATGGGCCTCTAGTTTATAATAATGGAATACCACTCAGCTGTAAAAAAGAAGGAACTCTTACCCATTGCAACAGCATAGATGGATCTGGAGAGCATTACGCTAAGTGAAATAAGGTGTCAGAGAAAGGTAAGTATCTATGGCATGATCTCACTCATATGTGGAATCGAAAGAACAAAATAAACTAACAAACGAAATGGAAAAAAAAGAAGAAATGTCCCTCTGACGGAGGCCTCATTCTTGCATCCTCCAGCCTTCTAGGAAAACTGCACAGGAAGCCAAGTCATTGCGCTGAGTTTGCTTGGTAGCAAGAGTTCCAAAGTAGGCGGGGCTTGGGGTATGTAAAGGTCTCTGGCAAATAGCGTCTCCTACGTGCAGGTCTGGCCCCTGGGACCACACGGACCTCATCCTCGGGCCAGAGATTAGACGGACACTGCCCAGGGCCACATTGTTGACTTCAAGTTTCCACAGCTCTCCAAGACCCCTTCTGACCAATTCCCATAAACTCTTGGAATATTTCAAAACGCTGGGTCTGCTACAGCCTGGGCTTGGAATAATAATAGCTATTAATTCGGTGCTTCCTTGATGTTAGGTGTTGCATGAAGTACTTTTAATTCATCAGCTCTGATCATTTTCCCTACAACCCCATGAGGTAGACCCCATTCCAATACCCATTTTATTCATGGGGGACCTGAGGCTCAAGGAAATTAAGTGGTTGCCGAACATCACAGAGAACAAATGGCCATGTCAGAGCTTCAACCTGGGCCCCCAGATTTTGGTACCCCACTCTTCACAAGCTGCTGTCGTGATTCAGAAACACGAGAGCCTTGCAGGTTCTTGCAGGCCACTCAGCATGATCAATATGTCAGCGTTAGAATTTAACTCTCAGAGGGAATTATTTTTACATTGTGCGAGCGCTCCTTGTGCTCCCCAAAATTATCACGTATCCTGACTTCACAGCAGCTGCCCGACCACGCCTCACACGGAGGGTCAGGAGTCATTGCGTGAAATGCTAACCACGCTGGACGTGACCCTGGGAAGCGACCCTGGGAGGGGTCCTAGTCTTTTCTGTGCCTTGATTTCCTCATCTGTGAAAATAGGAATCACACTCCCATTAACATGGCAGGGCAAGTGCTGTGAGTGCACTATCGGCCTCCTGGGAACTAGTGCCACCTACAACCTTGATTTGATTGATACAACACTTTCATACTCAATGCCTGCTGGAGCCAATGCATTCACCAGGCTGGACACACACCCAGCTTTCTACGAAGCCTGCCACCGTAGCAAACCAGATAAGTGGAGAAGAGTAGATGAAAAACGTCTCACCAGGCAAACACGTTGTTCTTATTTATGTGATGGACGGGCTAAGTATTTGGACAAGAGGATTTTCTGATTTGAACTTTGCAAATTATTCTCCCTTTTGGATTTTTTTTTTTCCAACCCTCACCCAAGGTTATGCTTTTTATTGATTTTAGAGAGAGGGAAGGGGAGGGGAGAGAGAGAGACATCAATGTGAGAGAGAAACATTGATCGGTTGCCTCCCATAGGCACCCCAACAGGGGATCAAACCCGCAACCTAGGTAAGTGCCCTGACCGGGAATTGAACCCGCCACATTTCAGTTACAGGGTGACACTCCAACCAACTGAGCCACACCAGCCAGGGCTGGGATTCAGTTTTTTAAATCTGTAAAGTAGATTCTATTAAGATTGGTAATAGGACAGAACTGAATTGAATATTGTTCTTCACCCCTTACCCATGTTAAACATCACTAGTGGATCATACAACTCTTTCCAGAATAAAGCCTCCATCTCACTAAAGATGCCACTCTATGCAGCGTCCGCATTCAGCTCCGGCAGGTAAGCTGGAACCTGTTTCCTGTGTCAAGGCTCTACGGTGCCTAAGGACCCTTCTAGTCCTTTGACTTTAAGTTTTATACTTACTAAGTAAAATTCTAGGTACAGAAGCCTGGAGAAATGTGATATATCAGAGAGAAAAATGAATAGTAAGTGTTCAAGTCAAGGACTCAGGAGAGACTTATTTGTTAGTGTTTTGTCAGCAATGTAACACAACATAGTCCATCTCCTAAAACGTCAAAATGATAGTTTATAAATCCCAGAAGTAGGCGAGGTAATGGAAAAGCACAAATCATTCCCCTTAAAATATAAAAATACAAAAATGTCCAATGCCACCGCCATGATTCACAAATATTGCTGGAAAATGTGACAGAAGCACAAAAGCAGTACAAACCCACACCAAAACAAGAGTAAATAGAGAGAGAGAAATGAAGGCATGAAAACATCACTCCTTGCACACAAAACTTTTACCTACCTAGAAAATTACCCCAGGAAAATATGACAGATAATAATGGCGAAAATAGAGCAGATGTTGGTTTCTATTTCTCTCATTACATGGCATAAGATAAATCAGGTAAAGGGAAATGAAATTCTACTGTATCTTTGCTTTAAGAATAATACATTTCCTCCATCTCTTTGCCTGAATTTGGGGTTGGGGATGCAATTTTAGCAAGTCAATAAACAACGCCCCTCCCAGTCGTCACAGAGTTCAGACCATCTAGAAGCAGAGGCTCGAGCCAGACAGTGGAGGAGCCATCGAATGTCCTGGCACAGACAGTCAAGTGACTTACCCAGGTCAGATACTTCCTTAGTAGTGGGGCTAGAGCTAAACTCGGGTCTTATGATTCTAAAGCCCAGCAGACTACACAATGCCCGTCTGAAAGAAAGAAGAATTTATTTGCAAATATCATTCTTTAAAATGTTTGCCATTCAGGCTGCCTTCAACAAATCAACAAATGACCAGTGCTGGCGAGGACGTGAAGAAAAGGGAACCCTTAGAACACTGCTGGTGGGAATGCAGACTGGTGCAGCCATGATGGAAAACAAAATTAAATATGCAACTGCCATTTGACCCAGCGATCCCACTTCCAGGAATACATCCCAAGAAACCCAAAACACCAATCAGAAAGAAGGTATGCACCCCTGTGTTCATAGCAGCACAATTTACAATAGCTAAGATCTGGAGACAGCCCCAGTGCCCATCAGTAGACAAGTGGATAAAAAAGCTGTGGTACATTTACACCATGGAATACTACGCTGCAGTAAAAAAGAAGGATCTCTTAGCCTTTGAGACAGCATGGAGGGGCCTGGAGAGTATCATGCTAAGTGAAATAAGTCAGTCAGAGAAAGACAAGTATCACATGATCTCACTCATATGTGGAATCTAATTAACAAAATAAACTGATGAGCAGAATGGATCCAGAGACATGGAAGCATGGAGCAGAGTGCAGAATCTCAGAGGGAAAGTGAGGGAGGGTGGGTGGGTGGGAGGTAATCAACCAAAGACCTTGTATGCATATATGCATGGCCCATGGACACAGACAATAGGGTGCTAAAGGCCTGGGGTGGGGGGCAAGGGCAGACTGGAGGGGTTCAATGGGGAGGAAAGGGGACATATGTAATACTTTCAACAATAAAGAATTATTTTAAAATAAATAAATAAAATAAAATGTTTGGCATTCAACAGGGG
This sequence comes from Ia io, assembly GCA_025583905.1. Lineage (NCBI taxonomy): Eukaryota > Metazoa > Chordata > Mammalia > Chiroptera > Vespertilionidae > Ia > Ia io. Next base: position 6,690,085 of record JAJQQW010000014.1, read on the forward strand.
CAGGCCGGACCCCACCATGCATGAATTGGTGCACCAGGCATCTAGTTGGATTTTAAGAGTAACTAATAACCGGAACCCCTGGAATAATAACATAGGCTAGAATCTGGAAGCACTGCAACATGTCTTAGTAGAAATTAACTGGCTCCTCCCTCGGGACAGTTTTAAAGGAGGATTTTTTACAAATCTACGAACTAAATTTTCAACAATTTTTCTTTTTTTTTTTAATATATTTTTTAATTGACTTCAGAGAGGAAGGGAGAGGGAGTGAGAGAGACAGAAACATCAGTGATGAGAGAATCATCGATCTGTTGCCTCCTGCACACCCCACACTGGGGGTGGAGCCGGCAACCCGGGCATGTGCCCTGACTGGGAATCCAACCGTGACCTCCTGGTTCATAAGTGGATGCTCAACCACTGAGCCACGCCAGCTGGGCTCAACCATTTTTCTAATCACAGTGAATAGTGTTTGATGCCTCACTACAGGATTCTTGAGGCCTTTGCAGAAGGGATAGCCTAACTATAACTGCCCACATTGCAGAGAAATTGCATCACTCCTGCTCCATATACATCAGCAAGGAAGTGGGGCAGACAGAGGAAGGGCCGTGTGTGGAGGGGAGGGAGTGGGTAGGTGACTAATGCCCGCATTACTCTGGAGAAGATATAGCATTCGTGCTCGTGTGAGCACAAAGATAAGCTTGGGCATTGTATTAAAATCAGGCCCTCTGGCTGAAACAGGATAGCCCAGAAATAGCTCAGAACAGGGATACTTGTGACTTGAACCTGTGCTTTCAAAGAGGTTATTTTTATAAACCAAGTATGCACAGGAAACTTTGTTATTCTACGTCTGCTCCTCAGCCTACAGATCTGTATTGTCCTAGCACAAAGTCCTCCTGGGACTGAATCCCACTTTCAGCTACTTGACTTAAAAACCATGAAAACCTGACTAAATACCATCTTGCTCCTATAAAGATGCCCTTTACGCACCTCTGTGTTCGGACCAAAGGCTGACTCCTTTGCCCTCTCTCTGAGCCACTAACCAACCGCATTCTCAGGAAATGCAAAACACGAAGTTTAAAACAATTCCTATTTTATCATTAACCATGATATCTACTTAAAATACAGAGTTTAAATTTCCATGCAACCTGGGAAGGTGCACATCTCCATCTGTGATGTATGCCCTAACCACTCAGCACACTTATAACCCCATCATCTGAGCAACTTCTAACTTAATTTCATGCTGAATAATAGGTGTTATTAAACTGATGCGGTGTTTCTGGAGGGATCAGTACCCCTCAAATTAAATGTGCACATTCTCTGCCTCAGCAGTTCCATGCCTAGGAATTGTTTCTTTAGAAATACTGATACAAATACTCAAAAAAAATGTAAGCGTGGAAATGCTTACTGCAGCATCATTTGTTATTGCAAATGTTGGCACCAATCCAAGTGACTGTCAATAGGGTGATAGCTAAACAAATCATGGTACATGCATACAAGGGAGTATTGTGACAAAATTTAAAAGTATTATAAAAAGGTATCATGAATATTGAGACGGATGGAAATTCAAGACACATTGCAAAGTGAAAACAGAAAATTAACAGGAGAATAGCATGATACATTTCTGTTTAAAAGTTTATTTCTACGTGCATGTGTGTTCACGTGTGTGCATTATTATGTATATGAACCCGTCATTAATAAGTTTTATCTTTGGTGGAGAAAGAGAAACAATTTGCATTGTTCCACATCTTACAAAAAAATATAATACTCTTGTAACAACTTTTAAATAAAAAATTTTTTTAAAACTCTACATTTTGAAGGATGGATCTCTCCCTCCCCTTACCAAATGCTTCAACATATCATGTCAGGGAACAACATACCTTTCTCAGATGTTCTATACACACCGGTGCCAATGTACATTCACAGAGGTGTTCATATGAAATGTGAACATTTAAAGGGCTTCCATTTGTAATTTTAGAAAAAGAGTTTTACTAATTCCTATACTTTCTTCACCAATATGATTTCCAATGGAAAACAAAATCCCCACCTAAGTTGAAACACTGACTCAAAATAAATAAATAAATAACTAACTAAATAAATAAATAAATAAATAAATAAATTTTTAAAGAACAAAAAAAACCTGACTCAAGGGATAGTTACCTCTTATAGGCTCACCAAATGGAGAGAATACCAGCAATAACTAGGCTTCCTCAGGAAAAGCACTTGCCATAATAACCTTAAGTTTCTGAAGCAAAAAGAAATGGCAAGCTGTAGTCAGAAACTCAACAACCAAGCAGCTGTCCAGTGCCCGCCCTCTAAGACAGCGGTCGCCAATGGGTGGTCCGTGAGGTCTGAAAGGTTAGCGACCGCTACTCTAAGACATCTGGGATTTACTCTGGGGGAGGGGGGCCCTGAGCAGTCGAGGAAACTCTGGATCTGTTGTCCAACAGGAAAACCTGGGGAGAGACCTCCAGGGTACATGCTGTACACGGTACACTTCCACTCTGGTTTTTGTGTGTGTGTTTTTAAGAATTATCATCTTTTTTTTCCAATTTTTTATTGATTTCAGAGAGGAAGAGAGAGGGAGAGAGAGATAGAAACATCAATGATGAGAGAGAATCATTGGTCGGCTGCCTCCAGCACACCCCCTACAGGGGATCGAGCCTGCAACCCAGGCATGTGCCCTTGACCAGAATCAAACCCGGGACCCTTCAGTCCGCAGGCCGATGCTCTATGCACTGAGCCAAACCAGCTAGGGCACCTCAAGTCCTTTTGCTTTGACTGTTCAGTACCCTGAGAAATATCGTTCCATAACGTTTCTCGGTCATTCATTTAACAGCTTTTTTCACCAAGTGAATAATGGCCCATATGGAATGGCATGTTTTTTATGTTACCTAATACTAATGACTTCAGTGTACCTTTAACAATGACACAGAACCAACCCCTCCTCCAAAAAAAAAACTATAACAGAGCAAACAAAATTTCCATGGCCAACAATTTAATTTGGAAGGCCAAATACTGTATGTGCTCATGAAGGAAACGTAAATATTTGTAAACCAGAAAAAGAATTAACTAACTGACAGATTCTTCGCCTGGGGGAGGGGGGTGTTCGTCTGTGGCTCCCAGCTGAGGGCCACCTTACCTGCGCTGGGTAGGGCAGGACATGGGCAAAGAGAGCTAGCAAGTACCAATAGCCACAGACCAAAATGACACTCCAATCTGTGTTTTGATTCTTTGACAATTGATGTGACGTGCAAGAAAGTGTTCAATAAATGCATTTTAAGGAACATGATTAAACAAATAAAGCAACCAATCACTAACTGTTTTTGCTTCTCACGTGCACTTGGGTAGACATACGGCGGACTCTGGGAAAAGACTTCCCTGTAGAGCCAGGCTCTGCCATTAAAAATTCATCTCATCACATGAAAGATTCAGTGAGTGCAGAGCTGCAGGTCTTCAAGATGCCGTCATCTGCAAAACGTCCTTTCAAAGAGGCATTTACACGACGCGGCCCGCTCCTGCACCATGTGACGTGGTTGCAAAGTCCTCGGCAACTTACACAGTATGTGTTAGGAGACTGAGCCACTTCCCTCAGGTTGTACAGCTCTCTTTTATCAGGGAGAACATTCTGACGCTTAAAAGCTCCCAAGGAAATGGACCAAAACATTCTGGAAAAGTCATTCTCTGCAGGGAAGATAAGATAACCAAGGCTACAAGACCGGGGGGGGGGGGGGGGGGGGCATAAGGAAATCCACAGGAAAGAAGAATAACAAAATGCATGCGGGCCTCAGCTCTTTGGGACAGAACCTAAAAGCAAACAAACAAACACAGGAGCACGCCTGTCTCCGAGCTGAATAGATGAGCCGGTGGCGAGGCAGGCTTCTGTTCTGCAGCTTTTCCTCGGGTTGTTTATCAAGTGTGCTTCCTCCCTCCGCACCACACCGTCAACGCTTTCTGCAGACTGCAGGCTTCATTTTAAAATCCTGCTCCATAAAAGTGATTTAGACCTCACAGTCGCCCAAGTTCAGTGCTTTAGGTGGCATTGCCCCCCCCCCGCCGGATCTTCTGGTAGAAGAAAACAAGGTTCACATTTCCCAGCACCCGTAAACCTGTCCGACCACAGAAAGGTCCAGAGGGTTTTCGAATGCCTCTCCAGTCACACGTTTATAACTTGATAACGGAATGACCCTTTCTCACTGTGGAGAAGCCCTCAAAATACTCCATTACATTCCAAAGAGCTTTTCATTCCTGAGATGTTCGTGTTTCCTGCCTCGGCACACAGGAAGTGCCCCTTACCGGCAGGGCATGCACTCCAAGCCCCCCGGGGATGCCTGAAACCGCGGTAGCAAACCCTAGGTACTTTGTTTTTCTTATACATACATACAGTATGTACTGTATGTAGCTACAATAAAGTTTACTTGTTAAATTAGGCAAGCGACAGGTGAACAGCAGTAACTAATGAAAAAGAACAATTTTAACGATATACAGAAATAAACTGCATGTGACTGTGGCACTGGTAAGTAAACTGAGGGCGACTTGAACTCGGGCACTGCGGTACACAGCAGTGGGTCTGACCCCTACACGGCTGCTGAGCGACTAACAGGTGGGGAGCGTCTATAGCGTGAACACACGGGACAAAAGGCTGGACAAAGCGGGACGGCAGGAGATGTCATCACCTTCCTCAGATGGTTTTGGTACAATAATAAAGGATGGATATAGGTAGATGATGGATGGATGGATGGATGGGTGGGTGGGTGGGTGGGTGGGTGGATGGATGGATGGATGGATGGATGGATAGATAGATAGATAGATAGATAGATAGATAGATAGATGGTGATAGATAGACAGACAGACAGACAAATAGATAGGAAATGTTCTGTACCCTTCCCTTCACTGGACTTAGTCTCAAGATGCAAAATCTTTGTAAACAGCAAATTCCAAGTCCCACAGCTTGACTGTTTCAAGATGCTTTAGCACCAAAATAAACATGACCCTGCGCCTGCAGTATTTGTTATCAGTTCATTCAAGGAGACTACAGTCTTACAGAGAAAACAGAATCAGGCACGAGAGGACTCGTTTTCACTGAGCTGATCAATGAAGTAGGTGCTCCTCTTAGTCACCCCGTTTTCTCTCCCATCACAAGGGCTACCGATTTCACGCGGCATTGGTACTGATACTGCCCCCCACAACCAGGAAAAGAGCAGGCGGGAGAACACAGCTGGGCGTGCTGGAGCCAGCTGTGAGTTCGGGAATTGTGAACGCTGGCCGCCGGGCTGCCGGGAGCCTGGACTTGGCTGTCGGGGAGTCTTCATACCATGGGATTCTGCAACGCTACACAGCAGAGGGTGTTTCTAAAAGGGAGAGCCAGTTTCCCAGCACACCACTGAACGCAGTGCTTGGCCGAGAGGTTCCGGGCACCACACACCATGCCAGGACAGCAGGACAGAGACAAGACCTGACTTCCAGCCCCGGACCCAGGCGTCCCCACTAACTGCATGAAAGATGGAGCTAGGCCATGGGCCTCGGCTTTGTGGACTAAAATGTGAGAGACAGTACACACATCAGCTTCACGATCCTCTCGGACCTAACCATTAGCCTGCACGGCGCTGGGTTCGGGTCATCCCCACCCTGAAGCCTGTGCCCTCTTATGGGAAGTGCCCCATAAAGCCAGCCCGGGCACCTCTAAGACAGACCCATCTCACCCGTGTTCGTGAGAGCACTTCCGTCTAATGCCCTTGGCCAGACAAGCGCGCCCAAACACGACCATGGTCCTAAAACTCCCAGGACCCCTTAACTCCTGAGTTACACTTTTCTTTATAAAGTTCAGTTTGTCCTAGCCGGCGTGGCTCAGTGGCTGAGCGTTGACCTATGAACCAGGAGGTCACAGTTCGATTCCCGGTCAGAGCACACACCTGGGTTGTGGGCTCGATCCCCAGTGTGGGGCGTGCAGGAGGCAGCCAATCAATGACTCTCTCTTATCATTGATGTTTCTATCTCTCTCTCCCTCTCCCTTCCTCTCTCTGAAACATTTTTAAGTTCCAGAAAACCTCCAGGATTTCCAGGAGTGTCCTTTAGACTTAGGCTAAAGACCCACAGGGTATTCCCGGCCACATCTGTCAAGCATGTGCTCCTTCTGTACCTGGTTCAGCGTACAGCTCACAAGGAGACCTGTGGGCACGCGCAGACGTGAACAGCCCAGGCTGTGGGATGAGATGTAGAAGCAGATGCACCCACACCGGGTTCCTGCCTTGAACCCGGGCCGGCATGCTGAGCCTATCGCACAGTATGCCCCTTAATCGTAGGAACTGTGTATCAGCCACAAAACCTGGCACCAGAAGCACAGAGGGTTTGCTAAAGTAAATTCCCCAGTTTGGAAGAGTTGGGGGTTCGTCAACCTGGGGCTGGCCTGTGGGCAACAAACAACAGGTCAGTGTTTCTCCCAGAGAAGCAAAGGGCTCCTCCGAATGGCGCTGCGGACGAGCCGGCGGGTTTACCCCACGATGTGAGGCGGCGGTGTCGCGGGCACAGCCAGGTCAGAAAACGATGCAGCTGCTCGGTGGCTCTGCCGAGGGCTCTCGTTCCCGGAGGCGAGGCTCTGTAAGTGTCCTCCCCATCCGCCTGTCCTGCTCTTCAAGATAAAGATGCATCGAACACATTTAAAGGAAGTATTTAATCGGCAAATGGCAACCGTCCATTTGGACATATTCCGAACAGTGGTGAGAAGTAGAACATCATCCCATTTGTCAGTGAGCTGACGGCCAGATTTTTAAAAATTCAGACAGAGGGAGTAGAATTTAAAAATAGAGTTTAAGCTTAGAATGGATTCTAGAAAATGATCATGCATGTCCAATCTAACTCACAGAAATAGAGCTTTAACTGATGGTGAGGGAAGAGGAGGGGTTATTTAGATCCCTCTCCCCGTCGAACCAGAGGTGCCTAAACCCTGAAAACAACTCCTAAAGCTCCGAGGAATAGAGGACCCACAAAACCTCGGAATCCAGTCGAGAACTAACAGCCTTCTCCAAATGAGCAACATTCTGAGCTAAAGACTAGAAGGGCATTTCAGGTGCACCATATCCTAGCGTTCAACTGCACGTCAGAGTCCCATGCAACCTTCAGGACACAGGAGCTCCATTCTCCTTTTAAAACTAGTGGCCTGATGCACGAATAAAGCCTTCATTCCCCTGGCTGCCAGCACTACCTTCGTTCCAGCCAAGAGCCACCTTTCTGCCTTCCCACGCTACCCAAAGGCCCGGAGTTGCTGGAGTAGTGTGGAACGCTCGGTGCCTGCATATGTAAATTAACTCACCATCTTTGTTGGTTAATTTGCATACTTGCTCCTGATTGGCTGGTGGCATCACAATGGTACGGTCAATTAGCATGTTACTCTTTTATTAGGTAGATGCTCACTAATTCAACCAATGTGCATTGCACTTGAATTGGGTACTAGACACTGGGGATCCAAACATGATTAAGACGTGGCCAGTCTGTAAATTCGCCGTAGACAGTGGAAGGAGAGGTTGTGCTGAGAGCTGTGGTAACAGCAGCCCGTCCAGATAAACACGGACTCCAGGCCCCAAACGCCACGCCATGCAACCGCTCAGCCGGGAGGTAGCAGCATCTTTTAATTAAGGGCGAGGCTCTGTGGTCAATTCAGCCCGTGCTCTTTTTTTCTAGTGGGCACTACCACTTCTAAAGATAACAATATTTTTTTTGGTCAGAAGAAGTGAAAAAAACACAAAGCAGCGGAAGCTTAAAAAAGCAACCCAGGTTCCACCCTGAGGCCTTGTAGAAGCGCGGATGGCCCTGGACGTGAGTCAGGGCGGCAGAGCCCAGACCCCAGGGCCCGGTTCATGTAAGGAGACTCGCCAGAGGGTGCCCCGCTCAGGAGAAGGGTGCTGGGAGGCCGGGCGTTACTGAGGCAGAAGGAGAGGGGGCAGCCTTGGAAGGCCTTAAAGCTCCTGAGAAGGCGTTTTAAACTTGAAATGCTTTATAGATGTGATCAAATTACACTGGGAGGAGATCATGTCATTCAGCTTAAGAATTCTTATTTAGCCCCGTCGGCGTGGCTCAGTGGTTGAGCTATGAACCAGGAGGTCAGGGTTCGATTCCTGGTCAGGGCACACGCCCAGGTTGTGCGCTCGACCCCCAATGTGGGGTGTGCAGGAGGCAGCCAGTCAATGATTGTCTCTCATCATGGATGTTTCTATCTCTCTCCCTTTCCCTTCCCCTCTGAAATCATTAAAAATATATTTCTTTAAAAAAGAACTATTTAGTCACATTGCTAGTAAGTGAGGAAACGCCTGATTTTTCATTTCCCAGGGCTGCTGGAACAAAGCACACAGACCGGGGGCTTTCCACGGCAGACAGGCACTGTCTCCCAGCTCTGGGGCCGACAGACTTCCCTCTGAGAACTGTGGCGGTGGGGTAGTCCGGCTACAGATGGCTGGTTTTATGTTCAGATGGCTTTCAATCTGTATTCCATGTCTTCACCCCAATTTCCCCTTCTCCCAAGAGTAACAGTCACATGGATTAAGGTGCCCCTCAATGGCCTCCTTCTAACTTGACCATCTCTGCAAAGTGAGGTCACATTGGGAAGTACCAGGGTTAGGACATCAACATATGAATGGGGGGTGGGGGGACACGATTCAGCCCCCAACAGCTGTATGAGAGAGGACACAATCGCAGTCCACGAAGAAGTGCTAATCAAATTGTGAGGTCAGGACCGAGCCACATGAGACCATTCAAGACTAACCCCAGAGGGTGTCATGGAATTAGGAGCTCTGTGTTTTAGGGACAAGCCTTCAGTGGCTCCTAACACCGCAGGTGCACTGAGTTAGGAATCCAGAGGCAGCGCTGATCGAACTCTGTGACCGTCTGCCCATCTCGGGTAAGCAACTTCTGAACCTGCTGAGTTTCCTCGTCCACGTCCCACCATCCGGGGGCATGATGAATCCGCGGCTGTAACAGGTGCTCTGAGAACTACATGAACTGTCCCTGGAAGACTCTCTAAATACACTCGTAAACACATGATCACGAACACGTGGGCGGGAAGTCCCAAATCTGAAAACCTGGCTTCTGCCTTCTTCCCCACTCCCGTTGGGTGCTCCCTTTATTCTACAAGGTGTTCCGCAGCCCACACCACCCACTCCATCCCGCATGGCCCTCCGCCCGCTGGTTCCCGCTGGTCTCTACAGAAACCCGAGGCCTTTCTTGGGGACAGGTGGTCTCACTGCCGCCGCCGTGCACAGCACGCTCCCCTCCCCCCACCCCCTCCCCCCGCCCGGCCTGGTTCGCTGTTAGTGGTCGTCGGTGATGATCACTGCTCTGCGGTCTCCCCCGCACCCGGCGCAGCCGCCAGTGCTGCCCAAAAGCACTGAGGACGCGGGCTCCTGGCTCTCCTTGGCTGCTTTTGAGTGAAATGTTTTGCTTTCCCACAAACAGCTCAGAGCCTGCTGCCACATACACATTTCTTCACCAGCGGTCCTCCCCAGGGACTCGAACACGGCTGTCCGTCCGCTAGACGCAGAGGAAGACACAGAGGAAGGAGCATCCTCCCCACCGGTGCCATTTTCCGTCCGCTCTGCCCAGCCACCGGCAGTCACCCCACCTCCGCGTCTGCGAGAAAGCCCTGCCGGCCCCCAGTCCTGTAACACCCCCATCTGCAACTTGGAAAATCAAGCCCACCTAATCCCACACATCTTCTCCACCTCGAACTCCAAAGACAAGGCTGAGCCCCATATCCTCCCACCTGAGTTTAGAATTGGGTTTTCAGTGACCTATTCCATGGAGCAAGCAGCACTCACAGGGTACAACTTAAAGCAACATTATTCTTTTCTTTAAATATATTTGTATCGATTTCAGAGAGGAAGGAAGAGGAAGAGAGAGACAGAAACATCAATGATGAGAGGGAATCATTGATGGGCTGCCTCCTGCACACCCCCACTAGGGATCGAGCCCACAACCCGGGCATGTGCCCTGACCGGGAATCGAACCGTGACCTCCTGGTTCACAGGTGGACACTCAACCACGGAGCCACGCCGGCGGGCAAAGCAAGGTTCCTCTGTACCCGCTGCCTGCTCTCCTCTGCCGGGCGGGACCAGTTCTTCGCTCGGCATTGCATAAAATGAGAGCAGGCGCCTCGATTTTTCTGGTCACTCTGAGATGATGAAAAGTCCTCTGGTCACATCAAGTCACAAAAAGCTCACTTCTGTGCAGAACAGGCGCCGTCGTGGGCCACAGGCACAGCTCCAACGCCCGCTAAGGGGAGCTCTGCCTCCGCTCAGGCTGCGTTCACCGCACCTTTCCCGACAGTGCGTGCTGGCGTCCTTTCTCCTTAACTCAGCAGACACTCTATCTGAAAGTGTGGGCTCTCCTTGCCCGGGAAGCAGACAGCAAAGGAAACGGGGGTTCTTTGCCTTGCTAAGACATAATTCCATCATCAGCGCCATCGTCGACATTTCTTAGACTTTGTCCAACAGTCCCGTGCCACGCACCTCACCTGCAGCAGCAAGGCCCGCAGACGGGGGCTGCACGGGAAGGGAACGTGAGAGGCAGCAGAACCGAAAGCATTTCTGTGTGTCTGTAAGAGAAGTCCCTGAACAGCGACGGCCTGGCAATAAAAAGCTTGCACTGAACTCTTCCCCGGACTAAGGGACCGTGTGTACGGCAGGGCTGTTTTAGACGGTGCTGTAAAAGACGATTTATAAAGTAAATCCTTACGAGCTTCCACTACAGGAACCGAGTCACCACCGACTAATCTTCACCGATGAGATGATGCTCGGAGGGCCCAGCAAATGCCCGTGGACCACGTCCTGGTGTAACCGCACAAGCCCTCTCGGTCCGAGAGGAGAGACAGAAAGAGAGCACAGGGACCTTTCAGGCCCGGAGAGTCCGCCCCAGAGGGACCGTGAAATAGGCAGGTCCCCCAGGAATCCCCCGGGCCGAGTGGAATTTCAGTTTTAAATGAGAGGGGATCTGGATGAAAGCAGCCCCTAAACACACGCCATCAGTCTGAGACGGGAGTCCGTTCCAACACTGAAGAAAAACCGACTCGGTGGAACTCAAGTCATATTCCGACAGGCTTTCAAAGGCAACTTTACACTCAGAATCCTTGCAGGAATTGACCTCAGCACCTGACCCCACTGCAGAGGAAAGTCCTATTAGACGCTTTGCTTTTTTTCTGTCTATTTAACTGACAACCGTGGGCATAATTCCTTAATCCACCTGTACCCTCGGTTTCTCATGTAGCATGAGGCCAGCGGGGTGAATGAGCGCTAATTTCCTTCCAAAACCTAAAACCTCTGTGACCTAAGGTTTACAATGAATGTCAGCTGACAAGTCACATATTTTAACTAGAGGCCCAGTGCACGAAATTCGTGCACAGGTAGGGTCCCTAGGCCGATTGTGGCTTTCGGGCTGCCGACAGGGCCCTTCCTTTGTTCCGCACCACCCCCTGGTGGTCAGTGCACATCATAGCGAGCAATAGAACTTCCGGTCTCCCAGTCGAACTCCCACGGGGACACTTTGCATATTAGCCTTTTAGCTATATATATATATATATATATATATATATATATATATATATATATATATATATATGATTCCAAGTGATAAAAATACAGTACCTCCCTACCAATATTCACGCTCCTTCAATAAGTAATATGGTTTCCTCACCCTTGGGTGAGACTCATGAAGAATGAGGTCCCTCCCATGCACAGCCTCACATAATGCAGAGGTGATATTGTTGCTGCTTGTCTGAGCAGTACTGCTGTACTTAGAAAGACATCTTTACAAGTAATAAGAACGATTTTTTTTTAAGGAAATTATATTAGTTTCATGGCACTCCATTCAGGCCAATGAATCACTGAAAAATTGAAAGTCACCTGACGTGTGCTGACCTGCAACCTTGCTCACATCAGCAGCCCCCACGGGCCACGTGCAGGCACAGGTCACCTTGTTTACTTCCTGGAAATGGCCCAGGAGTGACACGTTTGGGCAGTTACAGGGAACAAACAAAAAATGGCTGTCAAGTGGCCCAACACTGAAAATTTAACCTCCTCCAAATGTTCACTGAATTCTTAAGGCTTTCCTTTCCACATGGAATGTTCTAGCACATTAAAAACATGCCACAGACATACACTTAAAGAAAAAAATCTATTTGGATGCTGTAAGAAGATAGAGAATAAATATTTAGAATCCTGATAGTTAATGTAAATTCTCACTTGGAATTTTCAAGGTTGTTTCTTTTCAGCTAGTCTTTCAGTAACATGTTGGCTTCTGATCGTATGTAGCTTAGTGCAATAACTACAGTACCCCCAAAAGTAAAACTTATTCCTTAGAGTAAAAGGTTAATTCCTTGACTCATCAATAATTTAATAACAGTTATATTATGAATATATAAGAACATCTTTCAGAATTTCAAAAACACTGTGGATGTTCTTCATGCTAAACTACATGCAACTTTCAGAAAAAACATCAATGACAGCGTGAGCAGCAGACACATGATTTTGGAAACAAAAGAATAGGAAAAGACACAAAAAATGAGAGTATAAAACAGTCAACATGCTAAATTCAGGAAATTAATTTACATCTATATAAACATACAGCAATTTCCATACTGAAGATGGAATCCATGGGTAGGCAAACAGGAAGCAAAAGATCAACATATTGTATAATAATTTGGGAGAAAAATACCTAGAATGACAGCCCTTTAACTATGATCTTAAACACAGATGGTTCTTTAACAATTATTTCAGAGAGATTAACTGGGGAATTTATATGCATAACTTGATAGAAAATAAAAATCATCTCAATATTTGGACAGAAGAATGCCTATTTCAAATATTGCTTGCAACCAGTATATTAGGGAATAACATATACTAAAGTTTCTTTGGATACACTGAGCTATGAAATTTTTTTTTAGCATTAACTGTCCAAGAAAGTCTTCCATAACTATTTTGAACACATGGACTTCTGTGTGAATGAAATTTCCAACATGTGTACTAAAAGACAGATCCGCGATGGCCTGCAGCACCAATGCTATGCCGCGAATTCCGACTCTACCAACAGCTGCTGTGCATCCACAGTGTCAGACACTGTCCTTGGTCCTACCTGGGCGTGGCCTCTTGCTCAGTCTCCTGAACACCTTGCAAAGTGTATCCCAAAGTAGGACACCTCCTAACTCCAGCATGTATTCTTTTTTTTCTTTTTTTAATCTTTATTGTTGAAAGTATTACATAGATCCTCCTTTTCCTCTCTTTAACCTCTTCCAGCCCGCTTCCGTCCCCCGCCCCAGGCCCTCACCACCCCACTGTCTGTGTCTATGGGTGATGCATATATGCACACAAGTTCATTGGTTGATCTCTTCCCACCCACCCTCCTCTGCCTTACCTCTGAGGTTCAACAGTCTGTTCATGCTTCCATGTCTCTTGCAGTGACCACGAAAGGATGCCTTAGGCTTTGGAACAGACCAGCGTAGCAGTCACATTGCTAGCAAGACACGTACGTCTACTATGGCAGAGACACTGACTGCTCACTAAATGGCTAAGGGCATCTCCTGTTTCCCAGCCCGCTGGCAGTTGGGCAGATCCTGAAGTTGATGCTGAATGACGGCTCTGAGAAGGAGTGGAATGTGTCACCGTGGGGCCAACACACTGAGGAGCTGGTGTAAGAGTCACAGCTCTCTCCTCCCTTGACACCTGTTTCAGGGGGGGGTTGTGTTACAGACGGTGTGGTGACAAGATGGCTGAGCCTCCCATCATCCAATTTGGCAAAAATCAAGAGGGTGGTGAGCCTGCATCGCTAAATGACAGTACAAAGCAAGACCCTGCCAACCCAGGCTGGCCACACAGCATCAGCAATAAATCATCTTTTGTTCTGTAAGCCGCTGAGGTTTCGGGATTAGCTCATTTCTACAGCACAGGCCGACCGATTCTGACTAATACAGGGTTGGGCAAACATACTAGTAGGTTTACATTGTGAGTATGGGAAACAGTTTAGTCTTGCATTATCACTTATTGTTGTATGACTTTCCATAAGAACAACTGTAAACCTACTTTTGCCCCACCCTGTGTAACTAGGGAACAGAAAGTACTGCAGAGTGAAGTTGTTCCAAAACCATTTCATGCCCAAAGCTCTGACTTTCTACAAGCATTTTTAAACTTTAAAGGCATGACCTGAAACAACTCTTCTTTGGCAGTAATCACGTAAAAATGCCCAGTGAGCTCCAGAACGGACACACTCTTCACCGCACTTGACAGCTATTCTGAAAACCACATGCCCAGCACATAAATCCTTCGTTCCATTTGACTGACTTTCGGATGAAACTACAGTGTTCGCATTACCTTGAAAATCCTGTTGGTGCAGCACCTACAGAGTACTCAAGTTTAAGCACTGCATTGTTTAGCATTGATCCTTTAAGGGTTATGTGATTCCGAGTGCTTTGTGTCACAGGAATGGATTTTGCTTCCTGTTACAGAAGGGGACACCCTGACGTGGAAATCGCTTCTTGTGATTTCATTCTGTGGGTGAGCTTGTACTTCAGCTTAAGACTCCCAGGAAATGACTTTATGATTATTACTAATAGCCAAAATAATGATGAGAGTACCTTACCATGAGCCCCACAGCTTTATCACATTATCTTACTTAATTCTCATGATATTGGTACTTCTTTAAAAAACATTTTTTATTCATTATTTTTTTTTTAGAGAGAGAGGAAGGGAGAGGGGGGGAAACATCGATGTGAGAGTGAAACATCAATCAGCTGCCTTCTGCACACCCCCTACTGGGGATTAACCCTGCAACTCTGGCATGTGCCCTGGCCAGGAATCAAACTACAACATTTTGGTGCATGGGACGATGCCCAACCGACTGAGCCACACCAGCCAGGGCCTACTGGTACTTACCTTAGTCTTTCCTTCTTATAGGTTAAGACACTGTGGTTTTAAAAGGTTACATAATTCACCAAGCTAGTAAGCAGTTTGGATTTGCTAGTCTGACTGACAATGGAGCCTGTGCTCTTAACGACTGATAACAGAATTTCTCCAAGTGTGCTGCATGTAAGAGAGGACTTTAACTAACACAGATAACTTTTCCCAAGCCTTACTGCTTAGGACCGTGGCCGACAAAATGCGGCTCGCGAGCCTCATGCGGCTCTTTGGCCCCTTGAGTGTGGCTCTTCCACAAAATACCACAGCCTGGGCGAGTCTATTTTGAAGAAGTGGCGTTAGAAGAAGTTTAAGTTTAAAAAATTTGGCTCTCAAAAGAAATTTTCAATCGTTGTACTGTTGATATTTGGCTCTGTTGACTAATGAGTTTGCCGACCACTGGCTTAGGACAATGTCAAGGTAGATAATCACTTGTTTTGTTTTCATCTGGTAGTTTAAAAAAAATAGTAACAGCACAGGTGATAATCCAGTATTGCAAAAATCATGAAGGTGTTGAGCAGATAACGACAGGTTAGAAAACAATGGACTACGTGTTCCAACACAGAGGGGAAACGGGGAAGACTGGGACGCCAAACTCAAGTCCCAGCCTCGAATGCCTCCAACTAGCTGTATGGCATCATCCTTCCGGATCTTAGCTTGGTAAGGTTTTTTGGTTGTTGTCGTTAATCCTTGCCAGAGGATATTTTTCCATTGAATTTTTTTTTTTTTTTTTAGAGAGGGAGAGGGAGGGAGAAAAGGAGGGGGAAGAAGAGACAACATCGATGTGAGAGAGACCCGAGCCACATGCCCTTGACTGGAATCCAACCTGGACCCTTCAGTCCACAAACTAGCACTCTATCCACTAAGCCAAACCAGCTGAGGCCTGGATCTTAGTGTTTATCCATAAAATATCAGCTAACACGTTGGGATTTTAGATCTATAAAATATTATGACCTTAGAACATGCCTTTGAAATAAGAGGCACCTTTACTTTTTTATATCCTTTATGTATGCATGCTCCCCTCCATTTACCTATTCGACTTGTGCCTCTCTGCAATAGAAATAAATAAGTAAATAAATAAAATATAGGATCTTAATGCCTTGGCTAACTAATGTGACCTTTCCTTATTTTACTATCCAAATGCAAAGACACATGAAAAATGTCAAAAGCTATCACAAGCCGTGGTATTTTTAAGGCAGCGTCAAAACACAGTTGTTCTGCCACTCATCTCTGAAGATATGGAATGTGGGCACTTAAGGTATGTACTCCAAGTGTGGTCCAGACATATGCTGGTCAACTGCATGTGACTGGGCCCCTGACAAGATAAGAAGCTTTAGCCAGAAGATGAAACACCCACATCAAGCCCCTTATTTAGTTTAGACGATTTTTAATAGCAAGATTTTCTAAACAAATGAAGCAGCTACACGGACCCCCATTCTGGAGAAAGTTTCTTATTAATGAAAAAATGACGGCAGACCAGCACTCTGAGTAGCGCAGGTGTACAGCGCGGGCGATACTGCTAATGCTCACAGTGCGCGTCCTCCTAGCGCTGTTCACGCGCGTGAGGTCGCCTGCAGAGGAGAAATGGCAAGGAAGCCTTGAGAGGTGTTTTCCTTCTGAATCATCAGAAAAATCGGCCCAAGACCAAGCATTCGGGGGAATTAGAGGGTGAGCCCAAAACAATGTCATACGCTCCGCCTCCTGCTTAACGGGTGTCCGTTTGACTTCTCAGGGAAAGCGTCTGAGCTGGGCGCCCTAAGTGTTCCTGCACAAAACAACACACGTGGCTGTTTACTTAGTGGGCTGAGGCGGCGGCGATGAGTAGCACTGTCCAATGTGTGAGGGGTCCATTCTCATGCGGAAGACCAACGATAAACCATAAAGCTAGCGATTTCCAGAAGCCACGTCCAAGGCATTCCTTGTTGTAGTTCGGAGCTCCAGGGCCAGCACAGAGCTACACTGCCAGTCTCAGGGTCTCTACGAGAAACGGGAATCAGCATCCGCTTCCAGAGCCGTGTGTACACCCAAAGTTTCCCCAGATGGCGTCTTGATACTTTCAACTGTTTTTTTTTTTAATATATTTTATTGATTTCTTACAGAGAGGAAGGAAGAGAGATAGAGAGTTAGAAACATCGATGAGAGAGAAACATCGATCAGGTGCCTCCTGCACACCCCCTACTGGGGATGTGCCCACAACCAAGGTACATGCCCTTGACTGGAATCGAACCTGGGACCCTTCAGTCCTCAGGCTGATGCTCTATCCACTGAGCCAAACTGGTTTCAGCACTTTCAACTGTTTTTCTTCATATTCCCAGCAGGACCTATATCCTGCCTGAAATGGCTAGAGAAATATTTATGTTTCTGATCCAGGAGGATCTATTTTCCCTCCAGATGAGGAGTGCTGAAAGTCAGCTGGAGTTGAGTTATATAGTGTAACATATAACAATTCGCCAAACAAAACCAAAACTCAGAGGGGGGAGGGTGGGGGGCATCTGTAAGAGCATCAACAATAAAATAAAATAGAAACTCAGGCTTGTAGAGAGGCAGAAAAACGAAGCCAAGAGAAACACAATCAAAACGCAGAGCGTGCCAATCAGCGACACCTCGCCCGCACCGTGCTCTCCCCAACCTTTCCCCTTGGGGACTCCTTTCTATAGAGACCACTCTCTGTTCCACAAATAAAACGGAGCGTTGCTAGGAGACAGCCCAGTTCTCAGGACACAACCTAAGGGGAGCGAGCGGCTGCTTCCCACCACGCGGTATAGAAATCTGAAGCTATTCCTGTCGTCCGTGCTGCTGTTACGAAACCCACACACTCAGCACATCTATTTCACGGAGCACTCAAGAGCTGTCTGCCCTGACACCCTTAAATCTGACGTAACTGGGACCCCAAAACTCCTTTCCCCATCCCGGCCTTGCCTTGTTTTTCCCTTTCCTTTCAGGTCTTCTCCAAACGGAGCAGCATCTCCCCGTCTTCATTTCACAACGCCCAAGACAACGTGCCTGTGTTCAAGTTACCAGTGACTCCTTTGAAAGATCCTTCCTATTATGAGGAGTCCTAGTCAACTTCTCAAAGTTTCCCCATGACGTGGAGTTACTGTTTGCAAAGCAGTTTCTGCTTGGTCTTTTTCTAAAACAACTTAGCCGTTGTCGCCTCTATCAAAGCGTCCCCAGGCGCTCTCTCAGAAGTAGGAACTACCAAGGTAGCCCACTCACTCCTCGCCCTGCCTCTGAAAGCAAGTGGCATATCCCCTTCGC
Organism: Ia io; assembly: GCA_025583905.1. NCBI lineage: Eukaryota > Metazoa > Chordata > Mammalia > Chiroptera > Vespertilionidae > Ia > Ia io. The sequence continues at coordinate 6,708,264 of JAJQQW010000014.1, forward strand.
CCTTTCTCGTCTTCCCATACAGCCACCCCAGCAGCACAGGCAGGAGTAACTGCTGGGATGGGAAAGCCTCACGAATCATCACGTGAAAAACAAAGAGGGGAAGACTTTCGAGCAGATACCGAGAACTCTGCAGCACCAGCCCAAGCTCTAACTTTCTTTATGTCATCCTTAGCTTGTGTTCCTCTTGATGGATGCCGTATGGTCGCCACATGGAGACAACTTAAGATATTACATCCTGCCCTGGCTGGCGTGGCTCAGTTTGTTGGGCGTCGTCCTGTGCACCAAAAGGTTGCTGGTTCGATTCCCGGTCAGGACACATGCCTGGGTTTCGGGCTCGATCCCCAGTTGGGGGCATGCAGGAGGCAGCAGATGGATGATTATCTCATCAATGTTTCTATCTCTCTATCCCTCTCCCTTCCCCTTTCTCTTAAATCAATAAAAGCGTATTTTTTTAAAAAGATTTATGTCCTAATTCTACTTTCTGAGCTCAATCCTTAGATTAATTCCAGATTTAAAACTTTGACTCTATTTCTGCCTCTAGGAAATTATACATAAGAACACAAAGATGTTGTGGCTTTGGTCACTCAGAGATGAAATGAATTCTTTAGTTCCTTCTTGAATTAATCTAGATAGAGAAATATAACAAGTGGGGTGGGGAAACACAAAGGAAGGCAGGGAGGAAGTCTGGAGTAACAGGAGTCAATGTCTTAAGTCAGTGGTCGGCAAATTGCGGCTTGCGAGCCACATGCGGCTCTTTGGCCCTTAAGTGTGGCTCTTCCACAAAATACCACGGCCTAGGCGAGTCTATTTTGAAGAAGTGGCATTAGAAGAAGTTTAAGTTTAAAAAATTTGGCTCTCAAAAGAAATTTCAATCGTTGTACTGTTGATATTTGGCTCTGTTGACTAATGAGTTTGCCGATCACTGTCTTAAGTGATTGCAGCATCTCACAGATTGTCATTCACACCCATGAAAAATCATCCCATATAAAAAAATAACTGATTATGTCCCAACTAAATCTATAATAATAAAAGCGTAATATGCAAATCGACCAAACGACTGAACAGCAGACAACTGTCCAGGCGATCACGCTATGACACCCACTGGCGCCAGACCAGCCAAGGTGGGTGCGATGTGATTGGTCGGGGGCCCGGCAGTCGCTCCATGATCACCCTGCAGAGGGAGGCCCAGGCGCGGCAGGTGGGCAGGGCCTCCCTCTTTGGGGGCGATCCATCGTGGGGCTCCTGGACTGTGAGAGGGCACAGGCTGGGCTGAGGGACCCCCATCCCTCCCCCCCAAGTGCACAAATTTCATGCACCGGGCCTCTAGTATCACATAAAAAGCACTTAAGAAAACACAGTCTGCTCTTTGTAGTCTCATATTAAGCACTGCAAAATCTAAAATAAGAGGGAAGGAAAAAGCATTATGAGAAAAGTAAAAAGAAAAAAGTTTATAAAATCCAAAAGGGTGAATTTACTAAAAACCAAAAGAGTTACTGCCAAAAAGTAAAATATTTTGTGAACCTAACAGGTACCATAAATGAAAATATAATGTTTACATCATGGAACCGCCTCACTTTGAAAGTGTATTCAAACGCACTTGGGGAAAACGCTGGACAATGAAGACTTTGCCCCTGCTTTTGTCATAAGAGAGAGAAAAAAAAAGAAAAATGCATTGATGTTTTTTGTTGTTTTAGATTTCTTGCTATGCAGCATGATTAAACATTTAGAGATACAAAAGTAAATACAAACTAACTAATTTAAAATTCCTGGTCCTGGAGACACATAAAGCACAGCGGACTTAACACCAACACAATTTCAACAAGGATGTTTGTCACTTTGCCTCAAACAGGGTTTCCCAACAGGGGCTCTGCTGACACTTGGGGACAGGTAAGTCTTTGTTGTGAGGGGCTATCCTCCGCATCTGAGGAGACTGGGCAGCATCCCTGGTCTCCCATCTCCCCCACCAGCTGTACCCACCAGAAACGGGTCCAGACATCGCCCAATGTCCTCCAGGAGCAAAATCGCCCCTGGCCGAGAAGCACGGCCACAAACAGGTCTTCCCCCCACTAATTTATTTATTACAAAACCCCCCAAAAATGCTTGGTTTATAATCTACATGGAAAGCAATGATGTCTTTCTAATAAAATAACTAATGTTAATTTTTTTTTTTATTCCCTTCATGCCACGAACACGTTCGCCAATGTTGGGGAATGTTAGATTTCATTGTCAAGTTTGGTTTAGATTTCCTATCTGGCTGGTGAGAAAGTTTTGACCTTTGCTTTCCAATAAGCACACTTTATATGTTCTGGGACACACTATTCATCACTCACCTCCCTATGAATACAAATGAGCTGAAGAGAGCGGGGACACGTTTATGAAAACGAAGAGCAGCCTATTTCTAACTCATATGTTAGAAGAATAGGACACTCTCTTCACCTGATTGATCGGGGACACATCAAGGAATTCTGAAGTAATGCTTTAGACTGCACGTTGTTCTTAATGAAATGCAGCCTTCAGAAAACACAGAGCAGTTTTACAAATCAGTTATATCGAGCTCTAGATTGTCTTCTCCGTCCCTTTAAAAATACCCACAAATGCCAATAGCCACCTCTCTCCAAAGTGGAACTATTCCTCAAGGGTGACATGAAGTTTTAAAAAGGGAAAAAACTGTACAATCTGCAGATTTGGGAATTTAACTAGGAGAGAGATGTGACCGCAGAATTCCTACCAGCGAAGGTATTTACGCTGCTGTCTCTCCTCCTCCCGAGCGGGAAGGCAGACCTGCCAGGCCCTGCTGTCCTGGAGGGTTTCCCTGTGTGAGTGGCTTACAGGAGCAAACACAGAAAAGCACAGTGTCGCAGCGGAGCGCGTGCTTGCGGCCGCACAGGCGGGCCCTGCGTCTGACTCACCGATGTGGTACAGGCCGATCCAGTCGCTGGGGTCCACCTCCTCCTTGATGTCCCAGAAGAGGATGAGGTTCTGGGCGCGGCCCAGCGTGTACTCGTACATGCTGGCCGTCAGGCTGGAGCGGCTCTCGGAGGTCACCAGGTCCGTGTCGCTGTTGGCCCGCTGCAGGGCCATGTTCTCAGGCCTGGAGCCCTGGGCGAGGCTCTGCAGGTTCTCGGGGCTCAGCGTGTAGCGCATCTGGGGGTTCCGCCGCCGCACGAACAGCAGGTGCTCCCGGGCCGAGCCGGCCATCCCGCCCGCCTCTCCGAGGGTGGCGTCCTGCACAGCTGGGGACACACAGACAGGCACACAGCGTCAGGGCCGCAGCACGGGAATCAGGGCTGAGCTCCCCGACAGAAAGCCTTGGGCGAGGGCCCGGCCCTGCACTAATCCCCGGCTGCCAGAACTAAGCCTGGACTCCACTGTCAACGCAGGGCGTCAGAGACAGCTGAGGTCAGAGGATGGCGAGGCCCTCGGCCGCCCTCGGCCCAGCTCCGCCCAGCAGGTCAGGAGGCAGGGTTCCTCGGCCATCCCTGTAGGTGTGTCCTTTCTCCCTCAGAAACGGCATCCTCTCCTCCTCCACCTCCGCCCCCCCCATCACATAAGTATTTGCTGCTGCTATTACATTTCAAAACAGCAGGACAGAAAAATGTGGCACCTGCGAACGGGGTGAAATAGACCACTGAGGACAAGTTCACTTGCTCGGTTTCCATCGCATGGGAATGTCACTCAAGTCTTTCTCAGGAGCCCCGCCCGTAACCACAGAGGCCGTCAAAAAACGACAGCACCCGACACACACACACACACACACACACACACACACACACACACACACACGGCACTTACTCTTTCTAAGACATTCGCAAGTATATACAAGTTATGTATTTGTTTATTTAATTCATCTTTATTGTCGGAAGTTTTACAGATGTTCCCCTTTTCCCCCCCAATGACCCCAGCCACCCCACCCCCGCCATTCCCGCTCCCCAGGCCTTCACTGCACTAGTGTCTGTGTCCAGGGGTGATGCATGTAAGTTCTTTGGTTAATGTCTTCCCACCCATCCCCATCCCGGCCCCCCTTCCCTCTGAGATTCGTCAGTCTGCTCCATGCTTCCATGTCTCCGGATCTATTTCATCTTACTTATATGTGGAACCTAATGAACAAAATAAACTGACAAGCGAAAGAGATCCATACACAAGTTATTGGTAAGTCTTGAGTTTATAAATCAATCGCTTCATATATTTACATTCCACCCTGCCTGGAGAGATTCGCCTACGAAATGGAGGTAACGTTGATGTGCCATGCAAGACCATTGTGAGGAGAGAAAAATCATAAGTGAGCGTTCAATGAAAAGCCACTGTTGCTGATAGGGAATAAAGTCAGTACCACCATCATAACTATGGGCGGCAGCATGGTTACTGGACTTCTTGTGATCTCTATGTAAGGTATATAAATGTTGAATCGCTATGTGATACACCTGAAACTAATACTGTATGCCTATTATAACCCTCTAAAATATTTTTTAAAAGCAACTACTGTTATTTTAATAGGAAGATATTATAATCACTGAATTAATGCCTTATTTAGTTTGGAATAGCTCTCTCTGGCCTAGAGACTCGGAAGAGTAATACTAGGTCTTGAAAAACAGATAACAGACATTAAATGCTAAAGACACCCCAATAAATTTAATTTTTTAAAAAAGGAAGCAATTTAAAAAAAAAAGACCCTCTTTACACACGAAAAATCACTATCAGCTCTCCCTCGTGCTGGCTGACCCCAGGCTTCAGGAAAAGGAGAAAAGCAGCCCACCCTCACTGAGCCGCCCTCGTCAACGTGGCTTCTGGCTCCCAGAGCTCAGGCATCCGCTACATCAGGACCCACGGGCCTCTGAGTTACAGCTCGTGACTCAACCCCAGCGGATAAAGAACGGTTTCTACCTAAAAATACAATTCCGACTTCTAAACAGCCCACTCGTCAAAGAACTTCCGGAGCCCACCTCTCCCAAACTGGTGACTGCACTTGATGAGGTACAGGGTTAGAGAGAGAAGGGGGGGTGTCTGCGGCACAGAATGGGGAGTCAGTCAGTGGGAACCTCACCAAGGGTAATGGGCAGAGACCCCCCCACCCAGGGTCTTGAGCAGAGGAGTCCACTAGGAAGCTTATGCCTGGGAAACTTGATCTGAGCACATAGTAGGGCTGATGGTCAGAGGAGGAAAGCAGAGGTGGGGAGCCAATTTGCAGCTAAATAGTTCGTTAAGGCATCTGGCACTGAATGCTGAAGAATGGACTTTAGCTACACAAAAAGGGAATATACCGTAGCAATCAACAAAATTAAAAAAAAAAAAAAAGAGAGAGAACCCAGACTTGGCAACAGATTGAATACAGGGGGTAAAAGTGAAAAAGAAATTAGGACTAAATTCTGGATTTCCCATCTAAGTGACAACAGAATCCCAGAAATGTTGGTAAGGCTGAGAAAAGTCAAGACCACGTTGGGTGAGTTTGCAGTCAATGCAATACATCTCAGTAACTATGTCCCAAGACTCCCGTGTGGGTGGGTGCACGTTCCTGGTTATTATGAGGCCAGGGATGAAACAATATTCAAATGTAAGTTTCTGCTTCATAACAGCCCTAGGATTTACTAATTAAAATTGGCCCTGCCAATGAATCTCTAAAAGGCTTATTAGGTCAGTGTTTAAAAACCTCATTCGGATGTTTTCCTTTACACAACTTAGATCAACAGAAAATAAAATCAGAATGTTTAGACTATAGTGAGTGGCTATTACCAAACCTTCTTTGCAAAATTTTATTTCTCCCTTATAGGAAAAGCAATGCCCAACCCCATGCAAAAGTGAATTTGCAAAGTCTCATAAAAATGAAAAAGAAAATCAAACCACTCTAAATTTGATAGTTAAAAATTGTAGTCTAGAACTACCTTAATCAATGCAATGTTCGCATATGAAAAAGCTAGTGCTGCTCAAACAACCAGCATGGCTGCTTTTTTCATTTTTTCCTACTGGAATCTAAAAATTCCTGATTGCCTTCTTGGCTTCAGACCTATGCCTTCTGCAATGAGAAAGGCAAATTTTCTTCAGAATATTATCCATGCTCTTCTGAAAAGCACAGAAGATAAACCACGTACTAAGGAAAACTGAGTCGTCCCCACCATCTCTGTTAAAGGGAAAGCAGTTCTTTCAAGCTCTTAGATAACGCCCCCCCCCCTCACCGTGGCACCCTCTGTGCTCTCTGTCCCTTCCCAACGGACACAATTTCCCAGCAGGCAGCTCTCCCCAAAACCCCCCTCCCCTAATCGTGATGAGGTCTGCACTGTGCTGCTCACCCCCAGCACAGACACCGGCCTCAACAACACGGAGCACGCAGCCCCTTTTCTTCCCGAGGTCAAGAGAGATGCATTACTAAGCAAACTGCAAAACACCTGAGTAAACAACTCCGAGTCCAAAGCAGCAGCTTCTGTTTAGAAGACACAGACAGTAGCAGATGACAAAGACACGAAGCAAGTGTTTTCACTTAAAATACTTTCGCTAAAGCATTTGGAGGTCAATGTCCATTCACTAAACCTCCCCTGAAGGGAACACACTCATGATCAAGGGATTTTTACAGACTGGAAACACACCCCAGAATCCTAACCTACACTGGGCATCCTATATAATAAAGAGGTAATATGCAAATTGACCCTCACAAGATGGCTGCCTACGACCAGGCTGGCAGGGGTGTTAGTGAGGAACGACCAAACGACTGAACAAGCAGGCTGCATGGGCAAGCAGGCTAGCAGGGGGGTTAATGAGTGACGACCAAACGGCTGAACAAGCAGGCTATGTGGGGCAACCAGGCTGGCGGGGGGGGGGGGGGGTAGTTGGGGGTGACTAGGCCAGCAGGGGGGGGCAGCTTGGGGCAATCAGGCCAGCAGGGGGCAGCAGTTAGGGGTGACCAGGCTGGCAGGGGGGGCAGTTGGCGGCAATTAGGCTGGCGGGGGGGCAGTGAGGGGCGACAAGGCAAGCGGAGCAGGGGGGGGCAGTTGGGGGCAACCAGGCAGGCAGGCAGGTGAGCGATTAGGAGCCAGGGGTCCAGGATTGTGAGAGGGATGTCCGACTGTCCAAGGGATCAGGCCTAAACCAGCAGTCAGACATCCCCCAAGGGGTCCCAGATTGGAGAGGGTGCAGGCTGGGCTGAGGGGACTCCCCCTCCTGTGCACGAATTTCATGCACCAGGCCTCTAGTTGATAAATAAAACCAATAATAATAATTAACATCCTGTTTCACCCTTCAAATTCCAAAAACACCACACATACACACACACACACATACACACACACACACAACCTTGTTCAACTGCACTCCACTTCAAACTCCATGTGTGTTTTACTACATACATGAGAGAAACAAAGGGAGAAAAACTATTTTGATGTCAAAAGACACTAAAGACCATTAGCCTGCAGGGAGGGATGGGAGAGATCTAGGAAAACAGAGACCCATCACTGCCAGCTGGCATCTGAGACAAAGAAATCCATTCCCAAACTGTCAACCACGGACCCTCTGCAGTGGGCTTCCACTGTGTCCACTGCTCAGAGAAAGCAGTCATTCCTCGGTGCGTCACACATAACCGTAACCCGTGCTTAGCTTGCCTGACAAGAGGGTGCTGGTAAAGCCAGTAAGGCCAGAAGAATCTCTCCGAGACAACCTGCCAGCGAATGCCGTGACTTCAGGGCATTCCACGGGGAGCCTGGGCTGACGGAGGCCACCCTCACTTCTTCCTCCAGATGGGAAGTGTCAGAAAAAGCGCAATTTTCCCTCCAGGCTGCTGCCCTTTGAGGAAAGGCTCTTCTCCCCGCAATTTTATCAAATGATGCCTGATGATCCGAACAATTCTACAGACACCAAAGGCGGTGGGCGAGAAGCGGTGCCTCAAAAGTAAGTGAGCTGTTCCTAGAAGAAGAGGAAATGAACGCTGCACAAAAATAAAGGAAAATGAAAAAACAACACACTAACAAAATGTCAGCGTCCAAAGGACAGATCATTAAATAAGAATATAGGATAATGAGGAGGGTGGGTAGGTGCTGGGGGGGAGGGGGGAGGGCAATGGGAGATATCAGTAATACTATCAACAATAAAAAATACATTTTAAAAACTTTAAAAAAGAATATAGGATAGCGAGTGTGGGAAAAACAAAGGCATCATCTTACTCATTTATCTCCATAGTGGAGGACAGATTGTCAGGAGTCCCTTAATGGAATGATAGTCATTGGCATAGATACCAATTTTTTTAAAACATCAATCTATACTTTTTAAATGCTATTGAAACAAGAAGAGCAAAACTTCATCTCAAGAATCATTTGTAAACATCATGTCACATTAGGAAAATGGAATCCAAAGCTTCCTATATTTTCAAGACCTGGTTAAAATTCCACCTATTTTTCAGTAAGTACAGATGAAGTGTCATGGTCTATCCAAGTGTTAATAAAAAGAGAAAGATTCTTTGTTTTTATATCCAGTCCTGTGGGTGGTTTGCTTGTCTATTCATAAGTATTGCCGAGTTACGTGAAGGAAATGGAATCAATTCATTTTAGAGTCATCTCTTCTGAAAGACATTAAACGTTTACTCCCTCTATGTTCCTTAGGGGGAACAACTCTTTTTTCTTTTGCATGAACACATCCCGAAGCATTATCCGTAAAGCTGCGGATAATTGCCAACAGTTGGTCTAAGGCAGTGGTCGGCAAACTCATTAGTCAACAGAGCGGCAAACCGCGGCTCGCGAGCCGCAGTGGCTCGCGAGCCGCAGTTGCCGACCACTGGTCTAAGGCATTCAGCTATTTCAGAATTCTGCATTATTTTGTGTAGGTTGAAGCACATTTGTGTGGGAAAGTGTTCCTTGCAAAGAGAAACCACAAAACATAAGCTTCTAGTTACTGAGTGTCGAAAGCTGCTAGGAAAGATAACCAACTGCGTTTAAATACAATTGTTTATTCCATAAAACACCAGCGCTCACACCTATATAAACACTCGTGACTGGAGCCTGTACTCTATACCCACAGAAGACATCTTTAAACCTGCAAGCACCTCCCTTTCCGTTCCCACTGCCACAGCAGCACCAAGCCAAGTTCACGTCCTACGTCTAGACCAGTGGTCGGCAAACTGCGGCTCGCGAGCCACATGCGGCTCTTTGGCCCCTTGAGTGTGGCTCTTCCACAAAATACCACGGCCTGGGCGAGTCTATTTTGAAGAAGTGGCGTTAGAAGAAATTTAAGTTTAAAAAATGTGGCTCTCAAAAGAAATGTCAATCGTTGTACTGTTGGTATTTGGCTCTGTTGGCTCATGAGTTTGCCGACCACTGGTCTGGACCATCACTTCCCAGCAGGTCTCTCTGACCTCTTCTTTCCCCCGGACAATCCACGTACTCTCTCCCAGGAGCACTTTTACGACTACATTCCCAATAAGCTAAACAGCATCATTAAAGGGCCATGCTAGAGATGAGCAAAGGGGCGGGTGGGACCGAGTGTCAGTAGGGCGAGCAGGGCAGGCCTGTCACAGGCAGTGGCATTCAGGCTGACTGAGCTGAGGCCTGGAGTCAGCAGGCCCTGCAGAGCCCAGTGAGGGGAGGGTGGCATGGGTTTGAATGGCGGCTCCTGGGGTCAGGGTGGAGAGGAGAGGGTGAGTGTTGGGAGTGGGTTTCTTTATACTTCCTTTAGTAAACATGCAGTTTCCATACAAACTTTCCGCACACGCTTATCTACTCTGCTACCCGTGAAAATGCTTAGCACGCCCAGCACCGCCCACACCATTCTCCCACCTTCTGCACCTGCTCCACCTTCAAGGTTTGAGGACCACTCTCCTCTTGCAGAGTGCCCGGCCGCAGGCCACTTTCCATGACCGAGTTCCAGTGGCCTTGTTCACGTCATTCGTCTCCTCTGTGCATCACGATGCCTCATTGTCTAGTTAGGAAGATGCCTGTCTTCTCTTGGCAATGATAAACTCTTTGGGGACAATTACTATTTCTCTTACATGGTATCTCCTCCACAAAATAGTAGGTGATTAGTAAATGTTTTTCAAATCAATAATAGATGACATTAACAGCTATTAACGAGAAAAGAAGAATGTAAAAAAATCAAATCAACAGTATGAATACACGTTGACTTTTGTAGACTTAGCTGTCCATCTAAACAGGATCTATTGAATCAAGTGTCTACTTTGTGATGAACAATGTAAGATAAATACCACATGATCTCACTTATTTGTGGGATCTAATGAACGAAACGAATTGACCAACAAGATAAGACCCAAAGCATGGAACAGACTGACATACCTCCATGTAGGGCTGGGGGGATAAGGAGAGATACCCCAAAGAATGTATCTACTTATGTGCATAGCCCACGGACACAGGCAATAGGGAAGTGAAGACCTGGGAGGGAGGCGTGCTGGGCAGAGGAGGGGTAAGCGGGGGAGGAATGGGAGACATCTGTAAATCTGTCAACAATAAGATAAAGTAAAATAAAATGGCCCTTGCTACAGTATAGAAAGAAATAAAAATCAGCCTATAGCAAAGACACTGAGAACAAGCAATTGCCTTCGATACTATAAGGTGTAAGTGCACAAGTCAGTAAGCGCTCACGACAGGAAGTGGTCAGCGGAGGCTACAGAGTTTACGGCAGGCCTAGTGAGGAAATGGAGCTGGGCTTGGAAAATACGAGAAGACCCTGGACATATGGCCTGAATGCCAGGCCAAAGAAAGAATCCAACTAAAAAGTAAAGGAAGATAGGAATTCGCTTTCACTGACCTCACTCCGGCCTGAACCGCTACCATCTGTCCTCTGGATAGATAACTGCCTCCTTCCCGCTTCCATCCTTGATTTCTTGCTGCATATTCTCAACACAGCAACCAGAGTGATTCTCTTCCCATGTCGGTCAGACCATCTACTCTATCCCCAAAACCCTCTCGTGACCACCCCTTCCCCCAGAGCCAAAGCCAAAACCCTCACAACAGCCTACAAGGCCTACGTGATCTGGCCCCTGGTCCTCTTTGGCCTCCTCTGCCACTATCCTGGTCCCACTGCTGCTCCTAGGAGGCACCAGCCACACCAACCACAGGGCCTCTGCACCTACAACTTCCCCTGCCGCAGAAGAGCTTCTCTTCAATGTCCACATGGCTCACTCGGTTACCCCTTCACATTTTGCCCAAATGCCACCCTCTCAGCAGGACCTTCCCCAGCCATCCTATGTAAAATTCCAACGGCCCCAACATGACCTACCCCTTTCCCTGCTTTACTTCTCCTCCACGTAACTTTTCACGCTCTAACACCCATTGTCTCTCTAGCGTCAAGTGTCTCTCACCACTTGAGTGTACGCTTCATGGAGAGTTGGGAATGACGGGCTGATGTTCGCTCTAGTTGGCAACTGTACTGAGATGATTTTCTCAGCAGAGCACCTGGAACAATGTCCATTCAATTGAGTGATGAATTATTGTTTTTAGCATCACAAGTGATTTGCCACCACAGTAAGATTTCCACCTGAAGTCCTTTCACTGGTACAAGGCAATGGTTGTGGGCAAAAGCTGTAAACACACTGGTGAAATTTCAGAGTCTGAGATTACCAACTGATGCTCGCCATGATTACAGAGGTCAACAGAAGTCACAGTAGAACAGGAGAAGGGGTAAGGCATGAAATCAAACAATCTACACTAATAAAAGAGAAACCTGCAAATTGACCATCACTCCGCTATGCCCACCAGCCAATCAGGAGGGAATATGCAAATGAGAAGGACAAAGATGGTGGCCTCCCAGCTGCTCCAGGCATGGTGGCCAGGCGGGACAGGATGCCAGCTATGAGAGGGAGGGCGGGGGCAAAGGGATCTACAGGAGCGGCACTCTGGCGCAGCGAAGTCAAAGACTGAAGACTCCGGAGTCTGCAGCAAAGACAAAGATGGCAGACTCCAGCAGTGAAGCAGCGAAAAGGAAGATAGCAGACTCTGGTGGCCGGCCAGAGTGAAGGCCTGGGTCCCAGGTGCCAGAGGAAAACCGGTGCTGGAAGCCAAGGGAAGGACGGCCGATTGCACGAATCTCTTCGTGCGACGGGCCTCTAGTAAGAAATAATCATGTTAGAGAGGGGCATCCCGTGTAAGTCATAAGCACAGCGTGCTAAGCATACCTGATGCTCATACAAATAGTTCTCAATGCCTACTATGTGCCAGGCACTGCTCCACCTCCAGGCTGCGACAGGAAAGACTCCACTCCCAAGGAACTGACAGTCTTAAGACTTAAAAAAATGAAAATTTAAATACTAATGAAAAAGTCACACAATTCCAGAGATTCCCAGTGGCACAGAGAATCATCCAGAAGAACCAAAAAATTAACTGACCATCAACATGCAAAACGTGGGTTAAGGAAAGATGAAATCATCTCTCTTCAGGTCAATGTCGTAAATGCAGGTGCGAGCAAGCACCCGCCTCCACAGCAGAGCCCCAGTTCTTTCAGTAGCATGATCGCCCTTATCCATGACACCGAGTTTAATCTCCATACAAGCACTAGGATAAACAGGTCTGAAAGCCTTCCCCAGAGGACTACTTGCCTTTTCATAGCACTACAGTTTCCAAACACTTTTGAGCAAGAAGAGTCCTTTTTAGCTACAGAGTCATTATCCACCTCCACTCAATTAAGGAGCGGAAGAAGAAAGGAAAAAGAGAAACACAAAACAGTGAACTGAAGACTTTTTAAATTGGTCCCCATTCCACTATTCCTCCCACGCAATGACAGCTGACGCCTGCCAGTCACGGCCCAGTGCGTCAGTCGGTCACTGGCGGAATCCCGACAGTCCAACAATAAACGGATTGCAAAGAGGAGATGCATGAACTAACAAAAGATCAGGAATTCAGAAAAGTCAGTGAGAGGGATTTTGAAAAACGACTTGAATCGCATGCCAAGCCACAGATGAACAAGGGTCTGGCAGGGTTAGAAGAGTTGACAACTGAAGGACAAGAAAGTGAAGAGCAGTCTGAACGTTACAGGATTAGAGGGGCCGTGGGAAGGCACAGACCCCAGTGTAGGGTTTGTAATAGGACTCGCATGATTGTGGTGAGAAATACAAAGACCAATATGTGTTATCATACCATTTTCTTGAAAAAAATAACACCCCCCACCCCTCTAAAAATTTCAACACATCACTTCTTCTGTTTCCTTCTAAGAAGTAAGCCATATTTGTGATTATCATCTACATTTTATTGTGAGATAAACTGATTCTCATAATTCCAACTTTTGCCAACAATCAAACCCTTTTCACCCTATTTTCTATGAAATTTGATTGCCTTTCATAGGCCTGCTTTTCTGGCCTCTCCTGCCCCACCCTCACCCCCACGCTACCTCTACAGCTACCCTGTGATGGAAATGCTCATTCTAGATCTGACTTCCAGACAGAGGCGCCGAGCTGATGGGTGGCAAGCTAAGCCCACACGGATGCCTTTACAGCCTGCCGCCCTCCCGTATGCCAGAGCGTCTCCTGGTTCCATAACAAGGCCCCATCGCATGGTACCCATGGTTTCCCACAGAACTGGGGAACGATGACATCATCTCTCTACAGGGTTTAAAGCCAGTGCCTTCCATGCAGGTGCCGAGCACATCCCGCCCCACAGCAGAGTCCCAGGCCACCTGCCTCGCCGTCCTCCTCCCGCCTTCCCCTTCTCGTTCCTGGTCCACCGCCTGGAGCTTTGCAGACCCAGGAAGTCATCACCTACTAACTTGTTAGGAGCCACAGGTTTGCTATTATCGGTCAACTTGACGAGCCCGTCGTGGTGCTGAGAAGCCACGATGCCCCTCTTTCGGGACAGGCTCCAGGGCTCTGCCGGCGGACGGAGCAGGCAGAACAGAGGCCGAGAGCGTGGCTTCCTGCTGGGAGCCCTTCCAGAGGGAGACTCGGCCAACATCGCCTCTCCCGTGCCGGTCTCTTCGCACCCACCCATCTTTAAAGGATGCTGAATACATATTTAAGAGCTCCCCTGAGCAGGCACATGGACGCTTTGCTTAGAAACCCTGCGGTGCCCGGCCGGTGTGGCTCAGTGGTTGAGGGTCGACCTATGAACCAGGAGGTCACCGTCCGATTCCCAGTCAGGGCACAGGCCCGGGTTGCGGGCTCGATCCCCAGTTGATGTTTCTCTCTCGTCCGTGTTTCTCTCTCTCTCGCCCTCTCCCTTCCTCTCTCTGAAATCAATAAAAACATATTTTCAAAAAGAAGGAGAGAAAGCCTGCAGTGAGCCAGAGGAGTTCTGCCTCCAGTGTCAGTGCTGAGTCACATGCCGTGGCTTTGAGTTTGTGCTACAGGAAGACGGTGATGGCTTCTTATCCCAGAAACGGGGAAGAAAGAGACTGGGGGTGCCACGTCGGGGACCCTGCCTGCAGCACCAGCTCCCTCCCCCCGAAGGCACTGACGCACACACACCGGCTCTCAGTGCCCCACGCTCCCCGCCGACTCCCGGACCCTAAGTCCTCACACGGAGCAGGTTAGCATCTCTCCTCTCCCCATCCCCCGGAGCAAACGAGAACATACGAATGGAGTAAGGTCTGAAGCCTGGTGGCATGATTGCTAGAGAAGAGATCATTCTTACAAAACAGTGACAGACCTATTTGAATTAGGTCACATATCAATTAGAGTTAGATGACTGCAAGTAAAATGGCCAATTTCTTTCTGAAGATGCTGAGAAATGTCATTTGTTTCAATGAGTCAAATTATGTTCTCACTTATTAAATTTATAGAAACTGGATTCCTGCTCCCAAATTCAATATACTATAAGAAAAAGCATTTTAATCCATAGGTTAAAAATCTATTCAAATAAATAAATCCATAAATTTTTTTTATAAATAAAATTAAATATTTTTTTCTTAGACTGCTACATTATTCAATTTAAAAAGATGCCGCGGCTTTAAATAATAGTTTCAAACAAATTAAATCAATATAACTGGTTGTGATTGGGGGGGAAATCTCAAAACACTATGCACTTATCCGTTACCCTGTTAATCCGATTATTTTAGTATGTTTTTATTGATTTCAGAGAGAGGAAGGGAGGGGGAGAGAGAGAGAAATAGCGATGAGAGAGAAACATTAATGGGGTGCCTCCTGCACGCCCCCTACTGGGGATCGAGCCCACACCCAAGCATGTGCCCCAACTGGGAATCAAAGGAAATCTAACAGGCAACCTCCTGGTGCATGGGACGATGCTCAACCAACTGAGCCACACAGGCTGGGCAGTCTCTGAGGGGGATGATGCTGAGGTCTGTCAGGCAATTAATTACTCCTAAAGAAGACTCTGAAAGAACGTAGCCCACTAAATTAGTAGTTTTAAGTGCGTGTGCTCAACGTCTAAGTAAAAAATAAATACTCCCTACAGGCTTCAATGCCAGTGTAGTCTAAACCCAGGGCGGCTGTGCAATGGAGCATAAGCTTTGCAAGGGTTTCCATCAAAGATTTACGAAGGAAAGAACTTGCTAATTAGGATCTGCATATATGATCACGAAAGAAATATTTTGACTGTTTGCCAAGATTCCTGATTATTAATGGCACTTGATGTTAAAGGCAGCTTTAAAATCTCGCCTGCTTTAATTTTCAGTAACAGTTTCTACTTAGTTACCTCACAGAGTTCTCTCTTTAAATAAACCAGGTAATGGAAAAAGTCATGTGTAAACCAGCGAGCTCCAGCCAGCGAGGTGGGTGCTGCCTGTCAGGGCCCATCCAAAGCTCATTAGCGCCCCCTAATGACGGCACACCTCGCCTCTGGGCAGCTCAGTGCAGGGAATCCGTCACACGGGAGCTTCGTGAAGGGCTAAAGGCAAAAGATGGCCTTACGTTCCCACAGTGTGAACCCCGGGTAAAACTGGCCAACCGAATTTCACACAAAAATGAAGAGTTAAGAGAATAAGGAAAATGAAGAGCTAAGAGAATAAGGGAAAAAATACTTTTAGAGCTTTTTTCCAATTATAAAAATAACACATGCCCACCCACTATAAAATCTCAAAAGAGATGAAAAAAGATAACGAAGGTAACTATCAGCCATAATGCCACCACCCAGAGATGCCAGCCCACTGCCCTGTGGTCTATAAACACATGCACAGCGACTCAGACGTACAGGTAAGATGAGGCCATGCCACAGAGTACCCACTGTTTTGTAACCTGCTCTTTTTCACACAAAATGTCATGCAGGCATTCGTATTAATACACATAGCACCATACCATCCTTTCCAACGGTCATAAGACTTCCCATGGATGAGGGGCCATAATTTAGCTAAACATCTCCCTCCACATGGCCATTTAGATTTTGGCTATGAACCATACTGTAGACACAGCTCATACATTTATTCTCACACTTGCCTGGTTACGTCCTTAGAAGTGGACTTGCTGGATCATAAGGTGTTGAAGAGCGTTACCACAAAAGCTTTAGAAAGGAGGTGCGAGAGTCGTCCCCCACACCTTCAGTGCAGGGGGGGGCGGCTAGTTGCTCCCAGACACCTTCACTAACACGGAATGCTTTCCATCCTGGAGGCAGGTCAGTGGGTGAGAGAGCGGGTCCTAGAACCTGCATCTACAGCGGGATGCAGCTCCCGGCTCAGTCATGGGCTAGCTCCATGGCCCCTGGGAAGTTACTCAACATTTCTGCCGATTCTTGTAAAGCAGAGGCTACATCGTTATACCTACCTCAAAGGGTGATTGATTGATTGATTGATTGATTTCCAAGAGAGGAAAGGAAAGATAAAAACATCAATGATGAGAGAGAATCATGGATCAGCTGTCTCCTGCATGCCCCCTACTGGGGATGGAGCCCATAACCCGGCCCCGACCCAGCATCAAATGGTGACCTCCTGGTTCATGGGTTGACGCTCAACCACTGAGCAACACTGGCTGGGCAAGGGTTATTTTTAATGAGTAAGTGAGTTACTATCACACCTAATTCACAATAAGTATTCAATAAATATGTGCTCATATTATATTGGATAGTGTCCACCTGAAAGGTAAAAACAAATCTCATTTTTGTTTGAGTTGCATTTATTTGATTCTTACTGGGATTAAACATAAGCCCTTTCATTTAATTTTTATAAGTATTTTCATTTCCTTGGCCTATTTTTTTAAGTAGTCAATCATATAATTTACTAATGGTGATTTCTCTTTCTTCCTGATTTGTTTTGGGAGGATAGTTGTACTGGTTAGAATTTCTAAAACAAAGTTGAATAATATTAAAGGTCACAAATATCCTTATCTCATTCATAACTCTATAGTAATAAAAACATTTTTAAAGTATTTGAAAATTCAAAATTATAAAATGTATAGACAATTTTGTGGAAATTACAAAGCATTTGGAAATACAAGTTCTTACAAAGCATTTGGAAATACAAAGCATTCTGGAAATACAAGTTCTGCGTTGTTTCTAAATTTTGGCATTCTTTGGGAGGAAAAGTCTTCTTCGGTACTTTAAGTTATAATAAATTTTATTAACTAAACTTGCAAACACCAAAAAAACCATAGTAATATTTAACACTGGAAATATAAATTATAGAATAAAAATTATTATATTTCTCTAATTTGTGAATTAGCAAAAGAAATTCAAAAGACAATAATGTAGCTTGTCCACACCCCATACTCCCACATTCCGAAAAGGAGCCTGAATTATTTCTAGATATAAAATCCTCCACACACAAATTAAGACCCTACTTGCTCAGCCGCAAAACGAGGGGATACTCTGATCACAGAGCAGGTTAGCTTCTCTTCCCCGAGTTAAACAACAGAGAGGACACGGTGCTAAAACCCTAAACTAATCTCATATTCTGTAGGATCTTGCCAAGTCTTAACATACATGAGTCTGTTTGCTGATTGCCTAAGGTCTATAAACCTAGAGGCGAAGTTATAAAGCAGAATAATAACATATTTAATAAGGACTGAAAATGTGCCAGATCGCATGCTATGAGCTGGTACAATACACATCATCTTCCATCACCAATTTACCTACCACAACAAGGAAAACATCGCCCCCGTTGGCTGCACAGTGCCTTTGCCCCCAAGTCTTCCAAGAGCACCCTATAAACGGACTGCAGAGGGTCCTTTGGGTGTCATGGCTGACCAACTCTCCCCTGAGGAAAGACAGGGAAATTTCAGGGCCGCAGGCACTGCAGACACTGTTGGAGCTTTGACTGGCAAGAGGTGGATTACTGGAAATCACCACAATCAGCAAATAAGGGTCATCTTATCCCAGAGTGCAGGACAAGGTAAAATGACATTGAAGTATGCCCAGATGGCCCTCCCGGGACACTTTCCCTGAGCAGCAGTGAGCATGGCTAAGAAACTCTGGATTTACTTCTCTATGGAATGGAATGTAAAATAAGGCAAAATACACCAATTTAACAAAACTGCCCGATAGAGCTGTTATAGCACTTTCCAATAAAACATGCTTCAAATGTAAACAACCTAGTTTTCTTTATTCTTTTTTAAAAAAATACATTTTTCTTTATTTCAGAGAGGGAGAGAGAGAAACATCAATGATGAGCCAGTCATTGATCGGCCGCCTCCTACACACCCCCCATGGGGGATCAATCCCACAACCCCAGCATGTGCCCTTGACCGGGAATCAAACCACAACCTCCTGGTTCATAGGTCGACGCTCAAACACTGAGCCACACTGTCCAGACTATACTTTAATAACACCTGTGCATGGGCTGTTCATTTGGAAGGGCCCAAAGATTCCTAAATAATAAATCTACTGGTTCATATGCATCTAATCCTGGTATTCCTAGTCCTTGAACAAGCTCCAAGCGGAGAAGAGATATCCAAATTAAGCCTGAGAAGTAGAAATCATCTGGAAAGGCATCAATAGAGCCTAATGAATAGATACAGTATGGAACTGAGACATGAAGTTCTGAGTGCTGAGCTGCTGACACGTTTAGTAAGACACTAGTACATCAGTCTCTACCCCAATCCCATAAAGCCTTGATCGTGTCAAGTGCCAAGTGTTGACCACTGCTTCATTTCAGCACCAGATTTAGAACGGAAAGAACTCTCAGAGAGAATCTAGTCTCACCCTTTCCTTTTTGAGTAACTCCACTAACTGGGTCTCTGAGTGCCATATGATCTCTGTGTCAGGGTCCTGCAGTTCAAATGGGTAGACCTGGAATTACGAGCCGCATTTCTCATCTCCATGCCTCCCTACATGGAGTGGCACCTGTCACCTCGGCTCCATGTGGGGTCATCTTGCAGAGTTGGTCAATATATCAGCATAGGAAAGGTCTTTTGAAAGACTTCCCTTTCTTTTAATGTTTTTATTGGTTTCAGAGAGGAAGGAAAAGATAGAAACATCAATGATGAGAGAGAATCACTGATCGCCTGCCTCTTGCATGCCCCCTATTGGGGATTGAGCCAGCAACCCAGGCATGTGCCCTGACCGGTAATCCAACTGTGACCTACTGGTTCATGGGCTGACGCTCAACCGCTGAGCCACGCTGGCCGGGAAAAGACTTTCTCTTTTAAATAGCATACTGGTAAAGAATGTGTGAGTTTCTCAGATAGCTATCCACAGAATAATATGTTCCACAAACTGGGTCAGAAAATCCAGAAATAATATAAATCGATTATCCCATCCGACTCACAGTATTGTCCAATTCCAGACTTCTATTAACTGTGGCCTCACCTAAGTCATTAAATCACACGGGTCCTGGATTTTCTCATCTATAAAAATGAAACAGTAGGACTATATAATTTCCAAAATATCTCCCAGCTCTACAAATGTGTAAGTCTGTGACTCCTTTATATCAGAACAATCATGTTTCCTACTTCTGTTTTCCTTTTCCACAACAAACTTTTAAAAACACACTATAGCCCGGCTAGTGAGGGTCAGTAGGATGAGTGTGGTCCCATGCACCAAGAGGTCACAGTTCGATTCCCAGTCAGGGCACATGCCTGGGTTGCAGGCTTGACACCCCAACAGGGGGTGTGCAGGAGTTAACCGATCAATGATTCTCTCTCATCAATGTTTCTAGCTCTCTCTCCCGCTCACTTCCTCTCTCTCTAAAAATCAATAAAAACATATTTTAAATAAATAAATAAAAACCCACTATAACCACAAAACTGTTACACCCCCTCCCCCACCATCACCACCCCCTTGAATGAAAATCTGTGACTTGTCACTGCTAGGTACTGACTGAAGAAAATGATACAAGTCTCTCAAAAGCGCCAGAGCAAAAACTGTGAAACCAGCTGATGAAGATAACGAGAATGTAAACACAATGGCCTAATGACCGGACGTCCAGATGACTAAGTACTAGGTGTTCATTACGCATTTATTTTATGTCCGGGACCGTGTCAGGCACTGCAGAACATATAGGAAAAGGAAAAAGACTCCGTTCATGTTCTCTCAAAACTTACAGTCCAGTGGGGAGACATTAAAAATACAACAGCATAGGACTAAGAAAGTCAAATGCTAAATTCTGCACATAAGTAATAGAGGGATTACTGTTAATGAACAAAGACAGGCAAAATAAATTAGCTCCCCTAAATGAATAGAAGTAGGGAGACCAGACTTTTTCCGTAGACTTTGGATTCTACTCAACCCATCGTATTTTTTTTTTTTTTCAGTGCAAATTCTATTAGATGATTCAAGATGACAATGACATTTCTGGCTCCGTTAATAGCGCTCTCCAGATGGCCAATTCCTGGTTATGCTTTAATCAGCTCTTAGCCAAATAGAATCTTAGAACAATATAATCACTACTTCCCAGAAATGTAACCAGAACAGGTTTCCTTTTCATTAATAGGTCTTCTTTAAGGCCATTTGTTTATAAAGCAGTTTGGAATTTTTAGTAAATGATAAACTTTTACCTTGAAGAAGTCCCTAACCACCAGCACCACCAAAAAAAAAAAAAAAAAAAAAAAAAAATGACACGGGAAAAAATGAAATGCTCTTTCATCCTTCTTTGCAGTATGAGCATTACTGGCCATAAATCAGGTCCAAACAGCCGTGCTCTATCATCTCAACCACATTAGAAATGTGTAAGCTAAGGAGACCCAGAGGTGAGCAAATGGCAAGACCAGGAAGGAAAAGGAAAAGCCTGAAGGGTGTGGCCTACGCAGATGAAACATGACGAAGGGCGCCAGGAGGACGCAGCTCTCACCTGCTCATTGTCCCCTGCTCCGGGAGGACTTCCAATCGAGAGAGAGAGAGAGAGAGAGAGAGAGAGAGAGAGAGAGAGGGGCCTCTTGACTCCCACCAGCTGGGAAAGCAATGGCAGCTTCTCCAGTCCCCAGGCACTCACGCCAGGGCTTCCGCGTCCTGGCAGAAGTCTAACCTACAAGCTCTGTAGTCGCTATTGGCAATTAGGCACGGGCATGGGCGGTAACCAAGTCTGTCTCCCAAGTGATCACCTCACCAGGGGCCACAGCAGCCCTGTGGGAACAGAAAGGCGCCTCACCTCCATGAGATTAGAACAAAGCAAGGCTGCAGTGACTATTGTAACAGGCATTGGTTCCAGCAGGTGCAATTGTTAGCATGGGTCACTGAGCTGAGATGAATTCTCTTAAGGTGTCGGGGCGGGGGGGGGGGGGGAGGACGAGGGAAAGAGAGAGAGAGAAAACAATGCCCTAGTGTCTGGAATGTTTGGGAATAAACAGAAACAGACCCAAAGTAGCATCGTCAGGAAACCCTGCAAAAAAATAAATATTTTTTTTAAGTTTAATTGTAACAGAAAAGTGGGAATTTTAATAGAAATGAAAATTCAAAACTATGGATCTGGGCTTCCTCCGATACTAGCACAGACTGGCATCACTTGCGTTACGACTGTAACAGTAGTAACTGCAGAGAGACAGCTGACATCACTGCTTAAAACTTGCTCAGATAATGCCGGCCAGTGTGGCTCAGTGACTGAGCATCGAACTACGAACCAGGAGGCCACAGTTTGACTCCCAGTCTGGGCACATGCCCAGGTTGCTGGCTAGATCCCCAGTAGGGAGGTATGCGGGAGGCAGCCGATCCATGATTCTCTCCCATCACTGATGTTTCTCTCTCTCTCTCTCCCTCTTCCTTCCTCTCTGAAATCAATAAAAACATATATTTTTTAAACTTGCTTATGTAATACCCTACTTTACGTTATAAAGTGAGACCCTTTCCCCAGTGGTTTAACTTGACTACCTGTTCTCTTTGTTCTTTGAATTCTATCAGACAAAACGGTTGTTTGCCGAGGTCTTCCTCCCTCTGAGACTCCCCACATTTCACACCACAACTGCCCGGCAACACATCTCCAGGGACTCTCTTTCCTTAAAATCCACGGTGGCCACTCTCTTTCCTTAAAATCAGCAGCATTCATTATCTGAGCTTCATTTTGACCCAAGAAATAAAATCAAACGGTGCTGGAAGCTTCATAAGAAGAACTGAGGGTAAGTACTATTTTAAGCTCCCTCCTCACCCTCCCTCCTCCGCCTCGGAGGAGTTAAATCCTTTTATTTCACTTTGAAACCCATCTCTACGTGCCTTAATATATTTCTGAAAGCTCCTTCACCAATACTTCTGAAGAGAGATACAGTAAAATTGCCACCCCCTTGGGGGTCCTTATTTCATTCTGGATCTTTCAACAGTTCCATTAAGAAAATGGCACCTAAAAAAAGCAAGTGAAGCCACATAATCACCAGCTGCTATTGCCTCCTCTTAACTCTCATTTTAGGGCCTTTGAGTATACCCCAGAATTCGCGCTTGAAAAGTTGCATACATTGTATGGGAGGGGAAAAAGACAGTGTGGATCCAGGGCCAAATGGCCTTGCCGGGAGTTAGAATCCCAGCCAGTGTCATCGGTGTTTTTGTTGTGTGTGTTTTTGCTGTGTTGTGTTGTGTTGTGTTGTGTTGTGTTGTGTTGTGTTGTGTTGTGTTTTACCAACCATGAAGGCTCCACCCAAACGAAAGCAGACTCCTATTTCTTTTCTTGACATCAAATGACAGGTTTTTGACGACTAAACTCAGATACTAGTATGCAGTCCTCTTCCCATCACAAAACTATCAAGAAGGGGAAAACGTCAAAGGAAAATTTGAGGCAAAGACTCAGTCTGTAATCACCTCGATGGCTATGCTCAAACCTATAAGAATTCAGGGGTGGCTAATGGGTTAGTGCTTTGACAATTTTTTAAATATATCTCTATTGTTGAAAGTTACAGATGTCCCCTTTTTTCCCCCCAACTGATCCCTTCCATCTCGCAACTGCCCCCCCGCCCCCCCCCCCCCCCCCCCCCCCCCCCCCCCCAGGCCTTCATCACACTATTGTCTGTGTCCATGGGTTATGTGCACATGCTAGGGAAGAGGATGCTAAACCTGCAAATAGAATAAGATTACTTGTCTACAAAACAACTGCTCTAAGAAGGGGGTGGCATTTGCCTGTCCTGCTAACTCCCTCCCCGAGAGGCAGTTCTGTATACACCTCCATGGATCCCAAAGCACAGCTCTAAGAGAATGTATTTTGTTTCTTACTAACAAATTAAAGTATTTGGCAGTAATTTTTTAAGCATATGGGTTGAAATATTTTGGGAAATGCTATGAAGTTGGCTTTCTATTGCCTTTTAGAACTTCAAGTTTTAAAATAAGATTTTGGCAAATCTAGCCTTCTTCCTAATTCAGCTGTGTTTATTAAAGGCAACAGGCTTCAACTTTCTTAGCTGGGTTATCTATGAAGCAGTAGTTAGCTTTAATTAGGGATTCAAAATCATAATTTAAAAAAAAAGAAGAATAGATTCAGTGACTTTAGTCTTCCAAAATAAGAACAGATTACAAAAATAACCATGTGCCCAGGACAATATGGGCCCAAACTGTACAGTGATAGTTAGGATGCTCTTATATTCACCATCTCTTCTACTGCTTTTCTACCTAATTTTATTTAATGGAACCTGCTTATCTTTTACTTTGTCCATAAAAAAAGATGAGTCCCCTTTCTCACATACCTAGGTTTATATCAAGCTCAAACGAACTCACGTTCCGTAATGGTGCCAGGCAAATCCTCGGCCATCTGGTTGACCCTAGAGAGCCAAGGAGACATCAAATAAGGATGAAGCTTTCCAGTTCCTTGTTTGACATTCCTCTATCCCCGTGCAAAACCAAACTGCACAAAGGGATTACTCCTCTCCCTTGAGCTCTTTCCTTAGATCAATCATCCGATCAATATTTATTCAATATCTGCTAGGCATATACTCTTTCAAAGAATTGCTTTCACGGGCTGTCCAAATAGGCAGCTATAAATCTTTGCTCATAACCCCTAATCCTATCTCCTCTTGATCTCTCTCTAATGGAGAAGCTTAAAAAGGATACTTTTTAGAAACTAGAAAATTAGTCTAGAGTAAACGCTAAGAATTCTTCTCCTCACACCCACATGCTAGGAAATTCCAATGATTGCGGACCAATGAGTGACCCCCACACACCGCCCCCCCCCCACACCCATGAGTTCCAAACTGAGGGAAATCATGTTATTCAAACCTATTACTTGTTGCTGAGACTTGGATACTGAGTTAGGAAGTGGGGGGTCCCTTTACGTGGTGTGCTGGAGCTGGTTCCCACGGGCCCAGGAGCCCCAGTGTACATCTCTCCCCAAGCTTCAGGGGCCTCAGATCAGCAGCTTCGGGTAAGGCATGAGGACAGTACGTATGCCTCTTTAACTTCCCTCCAAATTTATCCTCTTCAAAAAGTTACCCAAATCTATTCTGTCCTGGGTTCAGACGGTATGAGTTTAGCTAGTAAGATGATCTTTTACTTTAAGAAACCAGAACTTGGAGTGGGGGGGCGCGAGTTACAGGGCAGGCTGGGAGAGGACAAAGCGGGGAAAAGGCGACATATGTAATACTTTCAACAATAAAGAATTTTAAAAAAACAGAACTTGTAAGCACCAACTATGCTAAGATCTCACACCCTCCAGGAACTTCCAAAGCATTCACGGGGACAAGATGGAGACAGTGCAGTGAGGGGCAGGTGCACAACATACTCCTGAGGCTGGCAGGAGGGACGGACTGCCGGTACCCAAACCATTTGAAACTATCGGGGGGGAGCTCAGAGTTGTAGACAAATACATACTATATGCTGCATGCAAGTTTTTCATGAAATTTTAAAAATGCAAAACAGCACATTGTTTGAGAGCCAAACCTAGGTCTATAAGTGCATGGAAGCAGCCAATCGAAAGTCAGGATCCCTCTGCTTGAGGAAGGTGATGCTTTATTTTTAAGGTGGTAGACACGCCTTGTATGTCTTAAAGATTTCATAATAAACGTGAAGACCTTAACTGGGTGAACTGGTAACCACATTCCCTGAATAGATAACTCAGAACAATTCATTGTGACCAGAGGCTGCACTCGTTATATTCATTCTGAAGTCTACTACACACTTCACCCTTCAAAAACATCCAACTGGGATTCGTGGTGTAGCTCAAAAAGAACTGGGGTGCAGTGAGTCAGCCTTTGCTTTCTAAATCAGTGCTCTCTAAAGTGAGGGGCATTGGGCTCAAGAAGAAAATATGAGCACTTTTTTTTTCCATAAAATCCTTTTGATTCCTGGATTTTGTCTGCAGTACACCTAATAGACAGCAGTATGAATTACTTATATTAATTTATATAACATAATTTATAATATGCTCTTTCACAGTGGTAAGTGTACCTCATGTGTAAATAAATATTTACCGACAGGGTGCAAAGTCCAAAAACCACTGTTCAAGATGACCATCCACTGACTTTAACCACCACCCGTCCAAGTCACCTATACCCAAACCCTGGAGGGAAAAAACAGAAATTGTAGAGGACAGCTGGATTTTGAAGAGAGAGTTTCTAAGTGAAAAATACCTTGAACCACATGATGAAAAGCTGCTGTCTGAGAGCTGGCTGTCTGCAACTGTCTACCGAGGAAGCTTCCTGTCAGCCTTCAAGACAAAGACAGACAGGCATGCCAACCAGGGCAGCCCGAGTCTGGATTTATTAGCGTTGGGTGTTTGTTTTTAAAAGAAGGGAAAAGAAAGAGAGAGAAAATGAATTCCTTAGAAACCAGCGTGGGATCAGGGCCCAGCCTGGGAGGCGGAGAGCCGAGCTGAGTTAGCACTGCCCAGCGCTGGACGGAGTGCTCGCTGAGCAGCAGTACTCGCCCAGGAGCAGGCAGGGCACGTGCAGAAAGTGGCCCAGCACCAAGCGGGAGGGCAGGGGGGGGGGGGGGGGGGCTCTGCCTATTATGGTGCAGCTAGGATCTCTCCAGAGCCAACTGCAGGCAGGAGCCAACAAAGAAAACCTGTGGCAAAAACCCTTTAGATGAGAAAGACTTTATAAAGCCGAGTAGTATCATCTTCTTATACACATATCTGTTCAAAGAAGCTGCATTTCAAAGTAAACTCCTTAGCGTTTAAGCCAACTGCCGGCTGCATTCCTAACAGAAAGGATATGGTTTTATGAAACGTATAATAAAAATTAAATTTACCTTTCAGTGGAAATGAGATGACTAGTCCCATGTGTCACTGGTCAGCTCAGCAGTGAGCAGACAGGGTAAGAAAACACTGCAGCCGGCTACGACAAGGCTTGCGTTTTGGCAGAAGCAGAATAAGCGGCGGGTGGATTCTACAAACACCATTAAGCCATACATTGAGGGAAATGAATTTATTTCTAAGTTAGTGGGCATTGCTATCCTAAGACAGCCATGTTCTCATACCCGACCAAAGCAAGCCTTCTCAGAGAATCCTTCGCAAGCACTCATCTGGGCACCAGCTCAGAAACCTCGGGAAAAGTCGCGGGCCTTTGGCAGTGCCCATCGATGCCGACATCTATTTTGTGACCTGTGGTGAGGGAGCTACCCATCTCTACAGAAGGTGCAAAGCTTAGATAGAAGGCTATCTGCCACTTCCTGTCACGTTGGAAGCCGCCCACTGTCCTCACTGGCAGAGAGGTGTGGACAGGGAACCCGGAGAGCTGGTCAACCTTAAAGCTCTGAAAGGTCAGAGCCAACCACCCACTGTCCATTTGAGACAAAGGGAGCTGAAGCAACTTCCACCTTTTAGTTTTATGTACATCCTTGCTGATGGGCTATTATTGGAATTGCCGGCCTAAAGGCTAGGGGTGTATCCCATAGTCTTAATAAAAGGGATCGTAAGGCCAGAGCGGGGTGGAGTCCTTCCCCTTGAGTTGGGCTCCCGCCTGGCCCCCAGTATTTCCAAATTAATATTTTCTAGTCTCTTTCATTTGCGTGCAGCCTCCTCCGAAGCCCGAACCCTGAACCTGAACCCTGAACCACGCGGGACGTGAAAAGGGGTTCACTACACTATCAGATAATAGAAAGATTGATCAAACAGTTGGCACTGTGTCTCCATTGCTGACTACTTGTTTAGGGTTAATTCCCACAAGGTACATTATGGGATGGAACAGGTCATCCCAGGATAGATAAGTTGTTGATGAAAGTATTACTAACGTTCCTAATTTCTTCCCTCAAGTGCATGAGCCTGAGTGAATGAATCTCTCTAACAGCCAGAGTCTCAAAGCAGAGGACCATGTATTAGGACACGTTCAAACAGAACAGAGTATGCCTCAGATGTGTCATGCATGTTCCCTCCCCCTAGGCTCACCAAATCAACAAGCAGAAACCAAAGAATACGACAGAAGATGGCCTGTTCCGGGAACTGCACAGTTCACCTGCCAGGGAGGTAACGGGAGAGAGTGTGTGTGTGTGTGTGTGTGTGCACCTGCGAACAGGTGTTCAGGAGGGGGGAGGTGTGTGACAAGCAGCAACCAGAAGGCTAATGCGACTTGAAGAAGCAAATCACAGGGCTTGGAATGTGCCCGCAAAGTTTCCACTTCATCTTGGAAACCATGGAAGTGATGGCGGGGGGGGGGGGAGTCAAGCACAAGGTTACACATTCACTGTGGCAGGCTGTCCTCTGCTGCCCTCTGGGCGGGTGGCAAGCTGGGAGCCCCTGCAGGCTCTTCGGCAGGATTCTAAGTCCCGGGGCAGCGAGGCCGGACAGAGCTACCAGCTATTACGGAGGAAAAGCCATCGGGCCTGGGAGCGACTGGCTGGGGAATCAATGACTGAGAGGAGGAAGAGTCCAGACAACGCCCCGCTTTCCGAAGAGCAGGATCCCAGGAAAGAGAGCAGCTGGAGAAGAGAAGCGGCAAGAAAATGATGAGCTCCCTCCAGGGCACGGTGCGGGTGAGTTATCCGTGAAGCATCGCAGTCCAGATCTCCAGTGGGTGCCGTGGAGAGAAACTGAGTCGGGGGCAGAGCACGGAGTTGGAACGGGAGGAGAAAAAGGTCAGGTCAAGGACAGACAGGGAGAGCATCCGTAGGAACTAGGAGCATGAGGAAGCTGTGTCCAGGAAAGAGGCTGGGAAGGGACGTGGCCAATGAGATGGTAAGGAGAATAAGGAGATAACACAGCCATGACAGCCAAGATCTTGAAAACTAATTCATTAGAAAATAAAGAGGAGTTTTAAGACGAACCATGTGATCAAAAGTGTGGGGCAGGAAGATGCTTAGAAAAATGAAGGAGAAAGGGAAAGATCAGTAAAAGTAAAAAGTTGACATTCTCAGAAACACAGAAAGCAAAGTCCTGAATCACTTCAGAACCGGCTTCTTTCATCAGAACGCACGACGCCTATCTCTAAGCAACACCACACACAGCACCCATCCCTCCCACCTGTACCCACGGCAACGGTGCCGGGACATGGGGGCGCTTGGGAACTTTGTAAAGAGTGTGGTGGCATTCTAGGTCCAATTCTGACACCAGGGTTCCTGTGATGGCTGACTGCCTTGGCAGAGGGGATGAAGGGAGGGAAGGAGGGAGGGAGGGAGGTAGAGAGGAGGGCATGGCTCAGTGGTTGAGCATCGACCTATGAACCAGGAGGTCACGATTCGATTCCTGGTTGGGGCACGTGCCTGGGTTGTGGGCTCGATCCCCAGTAGGGGGCGTGCAGGAGGCAGCTGATCCATGATTCTCTCTCATCATTGATTTTTTTCTCTCTCTCTCTGCCTCTCCCTTCCTCTCTGAAATCAGTAAAAAATATTATTTTTTTTAATTACATGCCACACTTGGGCCAGACAACGACGCCCTGTCAGGCCACTCGACTGTGACACAGTTATCTTCTAAGACAGGAACCAAATATCGAATGAACTGAATCATCTCAAAGCTGTAGTATTGACCATGGGCACCTGGCTCAAAGATTTTGATATTGTTACAGGATAAAATTCCCACATAAAGACAGCAATTCTACTAGATCAACGCACGATGAGGCAGTTGCCCAGGAGTACAGCACCAATGACAACGGTGCCAAAGGCAGGAGCGTTCCCGGGAATCCTGGGACCTCTCAGGACGACCGCATTTAGATCTTTCAGGATGGCTGTACTAGGTATTCTCCAATTAGCTGGCCAGGGAGCGGGAACAAGCCTGCATTCTCAAAAGCGGGGAGGGGTGCCGTCCTAGAACTTCAAAGTAACAAACAGGATAGTTCCGAAGACGGTGATGTTTTTGAAACCCCATTTATTACATTTCATCTTTAAAATGGGAAAGGCATGTGCACATTCTGAGAGTAGAGAGGATTCGGGGAGCTGGCTCAGGCACACGGAGCAGACATCTCCACGCCTCTAAGTCAGCTTGCTCGTGTCCTCCGAGGGGTCTCTTACAGTCCTCGCTCTCCACGGCGTCCGTAAGGAGCAGAAATGAATCCCTTCTTACATCCAACACAGCAAATACCCAATTCCCTTCTTACAATCAACACCCGAACCAGTAAGGTCCTAACGCTGACAAATATGCCCACCCACATGTAAAAAGCTTTTAAAGGAGACCAAGAATGGGGGAGGGGGTGTCTCAAAGCATAGACACAGAGCAGCGACTCCACTTCTTCTTTATATTTCTGACCTGACTGACTGACTGGCAGTGAGCCTTACTGCATTTGCAATAAGCAGGGGAGATTATTATTGAAATGATGTTCCAAAGGCATATGTGATGGCATAGGGCAGTGGTCAGCAAACTGCAGCTCGTGAGCCACATGCGGCTCTTTGGCCCCTTGAGTGTGGCTCTTCCACAAAATACCACGGCCTGGGCGAGTCTATTTTGAAGAAGTGGCGTTAGAAGTTTAAGTTTAAAAAATTTGGCTCTCAAAAGAAATTTTAATCGTTGTACTGTTGATATTTGGCTCTGTTGGCTAATGAGTTTGCCGACCACTGGCGCAGGGAAATGTTCATACCACGATACATTTTTACATAATAAAAAAGCACATTTCAAAAGAACATACACATTAAAATCTTAAGCTTATCACAAAGACTATACATTCACACACATACATACACATGCCACACGAATACACCTGCATCCGTATATAACTAGGGGGGAAAGGTATGCATGTAATGTATGTAAGATGTTCTCCAAGTGGTTGGATTTCTAATTTATTTTATTTTCCTTTCAGGATTTTCCTATTTTTCTACCATCATCATGACTTTTCAAGTCAAAATAGCACCGAACCTCGTGTTCCCGGCCTGCAGCACGGGCAGGATTCAGACGAGCAGAGAGAGACGGGGGGCAGTCGGGGCGGTGGGGAGAGGCAGGCTAGCAGGGGCACAGGCTTATGGTCACAGAACCCCGTGGGTAGTAAACTCGGACACTGACTAGCTGTGTCACTCTGGACAAAACACTGGACCCAAAAGAGATTGACAGCAACTATGTAAGTCACATTAGGATTTTATGAGATAAACTCTCTAAGGCTCTCAGCACAGGGCACAGGGCAGCGAGCATCGTACTCAGCAAGAACGAAGAGGCAGGAAATGGAGAGAAAACGTGGCTACCGAGGACCGTTCACGATGTTCACCGTGGGCATACCCAGACTGCCGAGGTTAGAGAGCGAGCGAGGATTTGGGACTACGCTGCAGGCAAGAAATGCCACGGACGCATGTCATTTGCCTTTCCAAATATCAGATCTCTCATCGGCCTAGATGGGCTTTAATTCTAAAATGATCCGCTTCCCGTCCCAGGCCTGACTGCACACGGCTTGTCAGTAACAGCAGAGGGAGGCTGAAAATTCTAGACCTGCTCCAAAATAAAAATAAAAACTGGCTGACATTCCTATAGTACATGCTTGCACATATTATTTCCAACGTTAAGTGTGTGTGTGTGTGTGGTGTGTGTGTGTGTGTGTGCCTGTGTCCTGTAACACTAAGAAAGTATAATCATGGTAGCCTCAGAAACTAGTACAGTATTCGAAACGTAAGACTCAAGAAAATCTTTATTGATTTTTTTCATTATTTTTCATCTTCATTAACCCCAAATGCAATATACTTGCGCTGATATGAGAAAACTGGTCTACGGCCATACCACCCTGAACGCGCCCAATCTCGTCTGATCTCGGAAGCTAAGCAGGGTCGGGCCTGGTTAGTACTTGGATGGGAGAAAACTGGTTAACGTTTTTCTTATATACACACAAAATACATATACATGTACCCGTCTACTAATTCTCCTATGTTTATATCCTATCAGTATGACCAATCTCAAGTGTGTTTAGTAATTATCACACTCACATTCTCCTTACCTGTCTTCCTCCGAACCCTAACCCTTTCCACTCTTCGCTTGCCAATGAACTCCCGCTGCAGTTAAAAGCGTCACACTTCCCGTTCAGCAACGCACGGCGCTTTCCTTCCGAGGGGCTGAGGTCGCTGCCTAACCGTCTCACATCGGTCAAGTCCCTGCGAGGTAGCAGATCTGAAACACGATATCCCTTCACTGGCCTATACAACGGAGCCAACATTCCTCCTACCAGTTCACCCTGAGCATGACGGCTCTGAGGAGGCGTGTACTTGTACAGAGCTCAAACGTCAGCCTGGTTTTTCTCCATCCATCTAGTCCATGTGACAGCAATTGTTAATTGAGATTAGATCAAGAATTCGTTGTTTTCCAAGCATGTATTGCATGCCTACCCTGTGCCACACACTACGAAATGCCGCGGGGAGTGAACTAAAAGGCGAGTAAGTCTTGGTAACTGGTTCCTGCCTTTTAGGAATTCTCAGTTAAGTCGGGAAGACGGGCCCGCTCCCAGCGGACAGCATAGATGAATAGGAACCAGACAGGCTTAGAGCTTAAAGGAGATGCAACATGAAAAGGTGTTTTAAGCCCTAACCGGTTTGGCTCAGTGGATAGAGCGTCAGCCTGCGGACTGAAAGGTCCCAAGTTTGATTCCGGTCAAGGGCATGTACCTTGGTCGCAGGTACATCCCCAGTAGGAGGTGTGCAGGAGGCAGCTGATCGATGTTTCTAACTCTCTCTCCCTCTCCCTTCCTCTCTGTAAAAAATCAATAAAATATATATATTTTTTAAAAAGGTGTATCAAATCTGACTCCCAATTCTACCATCCATACATTCCCCCAAAATATACACACTGGAACTGTCCAGAACTGCCCACTTAGAATTTCCCAAGGAAAACTGGATTTCCCGGCTTGGTTTCTGTGCCTGGTTTGTCCCACCTTGATTCCTAAAGCACACAAGGCCGTCCGCCCAGGGAAGAAACCCAGGCCGTGACATTTACCTAGAACTCCTCCGCTCGCCACTGAACACGCAGGAGCAAATACCAAGTTTGCCTGCAGATACTGGAGATTTTTTTAAATATCTTCTTATTGATTTCAGAGAGAGGAAGGGAGGGGAAAAGAGGGGTAGAAACATCAACGATAAGAGAGAATCATTGATCGGCTGCCACCCACACACCCCACCTGGGGGATCGAACCCACAACCCAGGCTTGTGCTCTGACCGGGAATCGAACAGTGACCTCCTGGTACACAGACTGACGCTCAACCACTGAGCCACGCCGGCCGGGCCAGATACTGGAGATTTCAGGCTCTCCATCTTTGTATCTCAGGGCCTGGCTTAGGACCTGACCCAGGAAAGGGGGAATGGATGGCTACAGACTTGAATGAGGCACACAGCCGCTCCTCTGTGATGGCAATGCACCAGCTCACCAGAAAGGTGAAGGCATCCTGGAGTTCCCAGCTGCTGTCACTCCTGGTTATTGGGAGTTGTCTGCATCTTACAACGTGTTTTGTTTTGTCACTTAACATTCCAGCAAACGTGCTTTCTTTTCTCATTGAACTAACAATTCTCAGCACATGCCATTCTGGAAGCTATGTAAATATAATATTACGCAGTTTTCTAGCCACTCCCACTTATTGGCACCAGCCCCAAGGTCATTTTTTATGAACAAGATTATGGTGACAGCCCGGCCGGCGTGGCTCAGTGGTTGAGCATCGACCTATGAACCAGGACGTCAGGGTTCGATTCCTGGTCAGGGCACATGCCTGGGTTGCCGGCTCCATCCCCAGTGTGGGGCGTGCAGGAGGCAGCCGATCCATGATTCTCTCTCATCATTGATGTTTCTCTCTCTCTCTCTCGCTCTCCCTTCCTCTCTGAAATCAATAAAAACATGTATTTTTTAAAAAAAGATTATGGTGCCATCTTTGTGCATAAAGGGTTGCATGGGCTTCTGACTATTTCTTAGGAGAGGGGTGCAGAGTCGGATTCTGAAAGGCCGCCTACGTAAAGTTCACAGGATGTACGGAAAACCTGCTTCCCCAAAAAGCGTACACTCATTCCAAATGCAGGATACGAAAGCACTCCTTTCAGTCGCCCGCTGCCAGCACAAAGAACTCTTAATTTTTTTTAAATCAAGTTGGTTAGTTTGCTAACTTGAACACATTGGACAAGTAAATGGAATCTAACAGTTTCTTTGCATCTAACAGTTTCAAAGTAAGGGAACCCTCAAAAGACGTGAGAAGGTGTAAGAACGTAAGCTAGTTAGATGGGGACCTACCTTAGAAAGTGATGCTGGGCTTAGTCTTAGGATCCACATAGTTCCCCACATCCCTGATCTTCACTGGGAACCTTCTCCAAGGCAGATCTAAAGTCCTTAACTGGGGAAATGTTCATATTACATGGAATTCTGGGGTTTGCTTAGACTCACAAAAACATATTCAAATGCATGCTTGCCCGGCCAGTGTGGCTCAGTGGTTGAGCGTCAGCCTGTGAACCAGGAGGTCAGGGTTTGATTCCTGGTCAGGGCACATGCCTGGGTTTTGGACTCAATCCCCAGTGGCGGGGAGGGGCGGGGGTCGTGCATAAGGCAGCTGACCAATGATTGTCCCTCATCAATGATGTTTCTATCTCTCTCTCCCTTCCTCTCTGAAATTAATAAAAACATGAGGAAGGAAGGAAGGAAAGGAGGGAGGGAGGGAGGAAGGACCTCCTCAAAAAAAAAAAGAAGACACAGTCAGCTCCTTGCTCATCACTGAAATTCCCAATGAATGATGCTACCGCTACCACTCCAAGTTGTGAGAATTAAATGACATAATACATGTGAAAACACCATGTACTACAGAACTTGTTGCCTTCAAGTTTTTTGACAAAGATCCAGCATTTTGAATTTCGAATTTTAGTAAAAAGGCCATCATATAATTTGATACAACTCAAGATTGAGGGAACTTAAAGCCAAAACTGGTTTGGCTCAGTGGATAGAGCGTCGGCCTGTGGACTGAAGGGTCCCAGGTTCGAATCCGGTCAGGAGCACGTACCTTGGTTGCGGGCACATCCCCGGTGGGAGGTGTGCAGGAGGCAGCTGATAGATGTCTCTCTCTCATCGATGTTTCTAACTCTCTATCCCTCTCCCTTCCTCTCTGTAAAAAATCAATAAAATATATTAAAAAAAAAAAAAAGATTGAGGGAACTTAAAGCACAGTTCCCCATCTCGTGAAAACACAGGCATTAGCAGTGGGCTGATCTCCTTAGTACACAAATACATAAAATACATGTGTACTGACATACATGACATCTTCCACTACTAAAAGATGTGAGTATTTCCCCTGATTTTCCTAGAAACAACTCCCACTGCTGGAAAAAAAGACCAAACGCTAATGACATAACGACCAAACGCCAATGACATGAAGACCAAACGCCAATGACATGAAGACCAAACGCCAATGACATGAAGACCAAACGCCAATGACATAACGACCAAATGCCAATGACATAACGACCAAACGCCAATGACATGAAGACCAAACGCCAATGACATGAAGACCAAGCGCCAATGACATGAAGACCAAACGCCAATGACATGAAGAAACCCAAACGCCAATGACATGAAGACCCAAACGCCAATGACATGATGACATGAATGAAGACCAAACGCCAATGACATGAAGACCAAACGCCAATGACATGAAGACCAAACGCCAATGACATAAGACGAACCAAACGACCAAACGCTAATGACATAAAGACCAAACGCCAATGACATAACGACCAAACGCCAATGACGTAACGACCAAACGCCAATGACGTAACGACCAAACGCCAATGACATGAAGACCAAGCGCCAATGACATGAAGACCAAACGCCAATGACATGAAGACCAAACGCCAATGACATGAAGACCAAACGCCAATGACATGAAGACCAAACGCCAATGACATGAAGACCAAACGCCAATGACATGAAGACCAAACGCTAATGACATGAAGACCAAACGCCAATGACATAATGACCAAACGCCAATGACATGAAGACCAAACGCTTCTGCCACCAGAAGAGTGAACGGTAGCTTGGTGCTTCGCAGAGCAGTAAAATTCCAAAAACATCCCAGGGACTAACATACAGTAACTGACTTTTTATTCTGTCAAACAAAGATACTGAAGAGAAAGAAAAACTAGCACTCTGAACACCATTCTACCACTTTACCACTGAATTCCTTAAAAGTTGAATAACCTCAGCTTTCATGACAATTCAGCACAGTGTCCTGTGTTTTTCAAAACCCACAAACACGCTGTCTCAGAACAGCACTGGAAATGACTTCCCTAGACTACCTGGGGGCCAGGGCGCCCACTGTCCCCTCCACATTGCCATTTCTCGTCCACGTTTCCCCCACGGCTACTTCTTGTTGTCCTCTGCCCTCTCTCTGCCAACACGGTAGTCACCTATCCAAAACGCAACACTTCGGAAACCAAGGGGAAGGCAGGCGTGGCCTGAGGGACACGGCGCCCACAGGTGGAGGGCAAGTGTCCAGCAGTGAGGACAGCCTTCGTTTCCCTCCCCTCAGCAGCGAGGTTAAATCACTTCCGAGAATAAAGCCTTTTCTCTTTGGGATGTAATGGTAGAGAAAGACACAGAGGAAAGATCAATGAGTGCAAA
This sequence comes from Ia io, assembly GCA_025583905.1. Lineage (NCBI taxonomy): Eukaryota > Metazoa > Chordata > Mammalia > Chiroptera > Vespertilionidae > Ia > Ia io. The sequence continues at coordinate 6,744,373 of JAJQQW010000014.1, forward strand.
TACTGACGTAGTAGAACCACCTCTTCATTTAATCCTTGCTCAGAAGGTGTCTCTTTTCAGAAGTTAAAGTAATAAATAACACACAGAATCTTCATGTAATAAAAATAATCTGTTAGAAGAGGCAGAAACACATTTTCTTTATGTCTCTTATGGAAGCTGTAAAATGATAATTGTTTAAAATTATAAGCTAAAAGGTGACTAATATTTTTGAAATGTTTTCTTTACTGTGAAACTCGAAGTTTGCCTGGTATTAAAGAGGCAGAAGAGATGCCACAATTACAGAAATGACAGAAAAGAGAATTTTTTTAGGAACAAACTACCAGTTCTCAAATTAGCACCCACAGGCTAAGTCCTCCGAGTGCTTTACAGTTATATTCACGAGAGCATGGAGATTCTCCTGTGTTCGCCTTTTCAAATACTCCTTTAACATGTAAAAGACTCCGTGTCCACGCCCACAAGTCCTATTGTAGATGAAAACACTGCGTGACTTAGGCGTGCTTCTAATTAAATGTAAGAGAAAAAAACGATCTTCTGGTTTGGAGATATGAGAGTATTTAGACTTCTCTTGAGCATCAGGTAGAAAAAGTCGCTGCGTGACTTCCTAAAGCCAGAAACGAGATCAGCATAAAACAGTTTACTAAGCTTCAACTGTGGGATGCTCTCCTGAAAAAAGACCAGGACACAGGACAAATCCCACTTCCCATTCTCATCCAGCAATCCAAATGATTTCCACTGAGTTTAGCGTTCTTCACCACGAATGCCTTCCCTGAATCTAATTCCCATAGATGGTATTATTTATTTTAGGAAATGCTTTCAAAATCATGCAAGGTCATACAGGAAAAAATAGTCAGAAAACCTAATGTTTCCATTTTTTCTAAAAAAATTTTGTCTCGATGATCAAGGACAATCACAGTGGTTTTTATACTGATTTCCAACTTATATGTCATCTTTTAACCAACTCTGGTAGTCTAGGGTTTTGTTTATATGTTTGTTTTGCTTTTTTTCTTTCTTCCTTTCTTCCAAAGTAGTTGGATTATATGCCACCCTGTAATGGATATTTGTGGTGAATGAAGACATTAGCATGAAGTTCCATTCCCTCTGAGAGAGAATATCTACCAAGTCAAACAAGAACATCCCAAAGTCACACATCTGAGGGTCCCTAAATGACACAAACATTTTCAGAGTTCGTATGATCCAAAGGGAAGGGCTATGGGAGCACATCCTGACACAGGTGAACTAGGACACGTAAGTGCACCCCAGGGGAGCTGCTAAGTGGCCATACCTGCTCGTCCCCGCTACTGCCCAATGACTCCCTCCCTCCCACGGTGCTCAGATCCTGAGTCCTCCTCCTTTCGTTCAGTAAGTGTGCACCGGGCATTGTTTAAGAAGCAATAGTGAGCAGAAGCCTGGAGAGTCCCTGCCCGGTGCAGCTTACGTTGGGTGGAAAGGCCTCCTCTGACCCAGCCCTGATCCCCCACAACACCAGCAGGCGGTGGAGGGTGAGGGTGGGGCCGCTCTTACGCAGGTCCACTGCTAATATCTGCAAGGTTCAGGGCAGGAGTGCAAGTGGGGGCTCCCCTCCATATGTCTAAACATGTAAAGGCTACAAATGAAGCTAACAAACAGGCTTCGTCCTCCTGCCTGGACCCTCACAACAGCCTGTCCTGCTACTTTTCTCCTGCGACGCCAACGTTCCTCCGTGACTCCAATGTGCCCTGGGAACCTGGGCTCTCTGCTGTCAACTGCTCCGGGAAATTCTGTAACAGGCGAGTACACTTTAAAGACTGTTTGCTTACACTTTGGACAATTTATGTTGGCGGGGGTGGGGGGGGCATGAATCATTTTAGACAAGCAGATATTTTTAGACTCTGCAACTGTCTCTAGCAGAGTCTGAAAAAAAAATGGAAGGAGACATAAATACAGTGTCTTACTTTTCTTCTGTTAAGTCTCATGGCCTACTTTTTCTAAGCTGTTTTCTACTCCTTCCTACCACTGCGGAGGGGAGAAAGGAGCAGGTAGTAAGTCACCCGGTGTCAAATATAGAAGCTCGTGTCTGTCAATTGTCCGGGTACATTCAAGACAAAAGAGCTAAATATTTCCACCCGTCCCTGCGATGCAGCTAAAATATAAAACGAAACCACTAGACCTTGTTTCCTTCAAGATCCCAACTGAAGGGCCCGTGAAAGGAAACCACCGGATTCTCAGGGCAGCTCATGCCCAGGAAGTGCCTGACTTTCAAAATCCATGGATTATAAAGGCACCCGTGTTGGGGGAGGGCTGGGGGGAGGGTGCGTAGGTGGGGGTATAATTAGAGAAAACAGTGTTTTGGTTCCTTAGATTTAACTCCTTCATCCCCGCCTCCCACTAACATTTCTGAGGCTATGCAAATCCCAGAATGCCTCTCTCCAGCCTTCTGCTTCTTTGCCCTGCACCCCCATGTTCCCCAAAGGTATCTTAGTGGGGGGATGAGCACTTGTTTCATTCATTCCTCCTCCATGCTGCCCATCCCTGAAGGGAACTCCATTACTTCCTACAGGGTTTTTCTTTATGAATATTTTCATCTTGAGCTTTTGAATAACCACCATTATTACTCTGTAAGAAATAGTTCTACCCAAAGTCAGGACAAAACTACATTGTTAAATGTTTACATAAGCTTCTAGCTCAAATGTAGAAAAGTAAAAATGGGTAATAGGGTTGTAAGATTTTCTTTAAGTATATTTCCTTCATTGTTATACTTCATAAAGAGACTGGCGTTTTTTTAAAGTAGGATTTTAGTAGTTATTTTCTACAAATATGGGGATTGTAGTACTTTTTCTTTTACTTAGCCATCTCTTTTTTAATGGTGTGCTCATAAGCCCAAAAGAGCTATGGACAAGCAGTTCTAATTATGGTAGAACACTGTAGTTTTAATTAGTAAAAACTAAGTTAATGGTGACTTACTTTCCCCCTCAGAATTATAACAGCAAGCAAGTAGTAGTAAGAACTCCTCCCATACCCTCTTGAAGACCTCTAAAAATTGGACTTGGTGATCTGAGCGATGATAACATAGGAACTATAACATATTACATTCCTAAATGTGAAAAACACAAACACCAAAAATGTAATTTGATCAATTTATCAAAACATCAATCACCGTGTCCATTCCTTTTCTGGAGTAACCCCAGTAGAAATTAAGTTCAAGTGACTGCTGCACTGCACACCGCAGAAATGCAAATCCATCCCACACCCAGCCGCAAGCCCACGGCACCAACGCCCTCACCTCTCTTCCCCAGCAAACGTGCCAGGGCCTCCCTTAGCAGGGCGTGAAAACTCAGTGGCGAGCAAAACAGAGATGGCCCAGCAGACACCCATTTGGAAGTAAATAAGTAAGCACATACCTAAGTATACGATGACAAATTAGGATAGGTGAGATTGAAGCAACAGAGTACTATGAGAGAACATTCCAGAACAGGGAAGTTATGCAAAGGCAAAACTGAGAAGGCAAACCCCTATTTTGTAAAACTACTGTTTGGAATTCTCTGCTGTTGTTTTAGACAGACTCTTATTCTAAAAAAAAATAACTTTGCTTTCTAGCCTGCTTTAGCCTGCTTGAATAATGAGGAAGATAAACTTAGCTGTCTGACCTTGTAGGGCAGAGACTAGATATGGCCATAATTTCAATGCCATGCCAGGTGCATTTTTTAATTGGATAGAACTGTGTTGTTTTCAAGGCCAGCTTCGAGATAACCACTAAGTGCACATAGGACTGGCTCCTTAATAAAAAGGAAGTCCTACTTGTAGCTTTGCTTAGAATTTGAATTCATTTTCTCTAAGCCCACCACGGTGAATAAAGTGTGTCTCTCCAAACTCTCCTGCATTGTTTGACTGATCCGAATCTCTGTAACAAAACCACAGGTATTGTAAGGCCAGCATCACATGAGAAAATCGTGTCATCTGAAAGACAGGTCGCTTCTCTGTGTTCTCAGCACCATGTCCAGATCTGAGCACCCAGAGGGAGCCAACAGGGAGCTGCCTCGGGACAAGCACTGACTCCATTGACAACCATGTTTTATACATCTTATATGAGTAATAGCTGGCGTGTATTTAGGTGCTCTATAGACACCATCTCAGTCAGTGCAACCTTCAGCCATCTGAGGGATCTGACTCTCCCTGGGCCACAGTGAGGGCCAGGGCGGGAGAGGCTAAGAGCAGGTGCATGTCCAACCTGACACCGAAGAGGGGTTGGGGGCAGACCTGGAACTCCCGCCTCCTGGGAAACCGCCGTGCCTCTGCCCCCCAGCTCCCAGGCTCCCAGCACGGCAGGATGCAATGCCTCTGTCAGCAGCATCCCCACAGTCACTCATCAGTGACTCCACTGGCCAAAAAAATCCACATAGACAGGAACCCACAGAAGAGCGCGTGGGGCCAGCTGCGGCCGGACATCAGCACGGCGGCCTGTGCTCTGAGGACCGTGTGCGCGCGTCCTTCTTTCTGGAAAACACAGACGCGTGGCATTCCATCACAAGCCTGCTGAAACCAGTCACTGCTCACACTGGGCAGACCTGTCTCCTCGCCGCTCCACTCGAGCTCAGCCCAGACCCCTGATGGCAAAAAGGCAAACGCCCCCCCCGAAACCCTCCGAGGAAGATGGATGCAGGTTCACTGTACATGTTTCTGACATTCTTCTTGCTTCTAGGGGGCCCTCGGGTAATTAGATTTAAGGGGGGGTAAAGGATGAAGCCAAGAAAACCAGTGCGATGGGAATTAGGCACATTTACTTTTATACGTTTTTCTATATTTTCCATGTGTCTTACAAGTGAACAAAAGTACAACGTTTTATAATTAGGGTGGAAACGCTTATACATTTTTTAAAAAGAACTGAGGACTTCTTTCATCAACAATCTCTAGCACATCCTTCATTGAAACTGAACTTGAACCTAACACAAAGACTGCATCGCGTCCTGTGCCCCTAAAGAGCGCCGAGGGGACAGACAGACTGCTGGGGACCCGGCGCGGACGGGGCAGACGGTGCGAGGGTTTGGTACGGCCTTGCCAACACACGTCTTTCCGAGCCAGGGGATGAAGTCTGGAACTCTCCTGGCAGCCCAGTAAGAAAGTGAATCCTAACGACTGCAGGTTACAGGGGTCTGTCAGAGCCCATGCGCCCGATTGGGCTGCGCACCCCGAACTGCCCAGATCAGCTGGCATCCAATGCTCCACGCGGATTTCCCACGGCAGCGTTGAATGAACGCGCATGGGTGCCCAGGGTTCCGCAGAATAGTTAGCATGGAGGCGCGGAGGTCCCAGGAAATGCCATCCAGTTCCGACTCAGGGGCAGCTCCCACAGAAGGAAGTGCGTGAGTAACAGCTCACCGTGCGTAAGAAAATTATTTATAAGGTCAGGAAAACGCACTGTGAGCAGGAGAGCGCCAGCGACAGCCTGAAGCAGCAGGGTGTGAGGGTACACAGGAGGAAGTATGGATGCCATGCTAAGGCCAAGCTTCCCGGCCCTTGGCATTGCTCGTACCCCTGCCCAAACCCAATGGCTGTGCGTCCTGTGAACACATCGGGCAGGGGTCAGACAAGCAGAAAGGCATTATTTCATTTCATCTTCACCACAGACATTCCATGTCACACATGAAGAATCGAGGTTCTCTTGTAGGTCAAGTATGAACAACTGGCCCTAACCGGTTTGGCTCAGTAGATAGAGCGTCAGCCTGCGGACTGAAGGGTCCCAGGTTCGATTCCGGTCAAGGGCATGTACCCTGATTGCGGGCACATCCCCAGTAGAGGGTGTGCAGGAGGCAGCTGATCGATGTTTCTCTCTCATCGATGTTTCTAACTCTCTATCCCTCTCCCTTCCTCTCTGTAAAAAAAAATCAATAAAATATATATATATTTTAAAAGTATTAACAACTGGCCCAGCCCACAAAGCTGCCAAGTGGTGGAACCAGAAAAAGACCCACGGTTGTCACCTCACAGCATTTCCCTCTGGCCCTGGCCCGTGGCTCAGTTTATTGGAATGTCGTCCTGTGCATCAAAAGGTTGGGAGTTTGATCCCTGCTGATCGATGTTTCTCTCTCTCTCTCTCCCTCTCTCGCTCAAATCAATAAAAACATATCCTCAGGAGAAGATGTTTTAAAAAGCACCTTCTGCTATCTTGCACCATCTCTCTTTAATTTTGTCACTATTGTGAAGTGAAGCCAAAACAAAAAGAACCTTTCATTCGTTACCAAGTCATAACTGGATTTATGAGTGATGCATTTTAATCATGCTAACCCGCACTGTAAGTGACATAAGAGTGTATTTGCCAAAGTTGGGAGCCGCACTCAGGGCGGGAGGCAATGCTGAAAGCACTGCAAACAAAGGGAATCTTGGTTGAAATGTCCAATGTTAACCAGCGTTGAATAATTTAAATCAGAGTTTTTATGTTTAAAAATATATATTATAAGATAGAATACTACAGCTGCATAAACATAAAAAATAATGTCTTTTGACTCAATGATCCCACTTCTGGGAATACATCCTAAGGGTCCTGAAATAGCAGTCAGAAAGAATGCATGCACCCCTATGTTCATAGAAGCACAATTTACAATAGCCAAGATCTGGAAACAGGCCAAGTGCCCATCAGTAGATGAGTGGATAAAAAAGCTGTGGTACATTTATACCACAGAATACTATGCAGCTGTGAAAAGAGAAGGAAACCTTATCCTTTACAGCAGCATGGAGGGACCTGGAGAGTATTGTGCTAAGCAAAATAAGCCAGTCAAAGAAAGGCAATTACCGTATGATCTCACTCATATGTGGAATCTAATGAACAAAATAAACTGATGAACAAAATAGGACTGGAGGTATGGATATATGGAACAGACTGACAGATTTCAGAGGGGAGGCAGAGGGAGGGGAGAAAACTGGAAGAGATTAGCCAAAAAACGTATATGCATATATGTATAACCCGTGGATATGGACAACAATGTGGTGAAGGCGGGGCGGTGGGGAGGGAGACTGGATGGAGATGGGCAAAGGGGGAAGGGTAGGGGGGGCATCTGTAATAGTATGGCCAATAATAGAATAAATAAATAAATAATAATGCATTTCAGAGAAACTTGATTTACAGTCCTCTCCAAGAAGTATTCCAGTGAAAAATTTAAAGAAACATTAAGTGATATGTCCTGGTTAAAATTTTATAAGCAGTTACGCAAATTACTGCTTAAAGAAAGCTCACAGATATGAAGACTCAGGCTTCCAAATTTTAGTATTTCAACGTTTAAAAAGTATAATGATAAGGATTTCTTCTTTTTTGTTTGTTTGTTTACAGAGACCATAAAAGATTGAGCTGCTGTCCTTTCAAAGTTTCATTTTCCTCTTCTAGAAAATAAGTCCCATCGCAAGGGCTCCAAAGATGCTGATGACGGAGGCGAGGGTGACCGGATGGTGGTGGCATCTCTGATTAATGTTCGCCTATATTTCCAGGAGATCATTTGGACCATTACTTAATACGCCAAATTCTTCCCTCAATAAAAATGATACAGACTTTTAAATATATCTCTTCAAATGACTCCATTGCATAAGTGTGTGGTGCATTTTCCAAGCAATTAATTAAATATTACGTTAACATCGGTCCCTGCACTATGGCAAATTGACTAACTAATGGAAAACAAAGCCAAATATACTATTTTTAAATTACATAACTTAAATTACTGCCATCCTGTTCGCTACATGGAAGTCAGAACACACTCAGCCTCCCCCATTTTAAAAAATAATCCATTGCCTGAAACCACCAAAAGTGAATCGATTTTCAAAGTCCACGCTGGGAGTCAGGGACAGAGGCACCAAGGCGAGAGCCCTGGTAACCCGGCATTTAATCCCCGGCTCCACCGACCAGCACAGGACGCTCCTTCCAAAAGCAAAACAAAACAGAAGAGAAAAGGAGGCTTTTCTATTGTGCACATCCCAGGCATTGTCAGCCCATCACTGCTTCATTGTTCGCCCACTCTTCATCCGAGTGATGTGGTCCTGCCTGGTTCTTCTCATCCCGACTCCAGCCAGAGGAGAGCACATTCTACATCCTGACAGCCTCTCTCTCTCCAGAACGCCCAACTCACAACTTAAATCTTCCATGCAAAGACTTGCGTGAGCACAGGAGATGGGTTTTCTCTGATCTGTATTAGCGAAAGGCCCCCAAAACTGTCAAGTAGGATTTTACTGATCTGTGCAGGGACTTGGGGTTACAGAGAGCTGAAAAGAGTGATTTGACTAATGAGAGCAATTCTGGCCAAGACATTCTCTAACAGTTTTCTCAGAAACAGCAACGGGATGAGGTCGAGGGTTATAACCACACAATATAAACCACACCATAAGGAATCGATGTTCCTGCACGTAATTAAACTAACACTTAGGACAAAAAGGATGTGTTAGGACTGAGAGAGCAAAACCGTGCTACGTGAGTAACACATCCTAAGACTCAGAGAGCTGTTGACTTCTGTGCATTCCCCGTGATGCCTGGAGTGACCGAGAATGGTACACTGGAGGGGAAAAAGAATACCCAGCAAGCATGCTGGGAAATACATGTAAATACTAATAGTTGTTATGAATTTGCTCATACTGATAAGATGTGTCTACTAAAACATTCCAGCTATGTATCCTAAACTAAATGAGAGCAGACAACTGGAAAGTAATATGTATAAATTATAACATCCAGGTGTTTCTTAAATGTTTCAATTGCAGTTGACATACATTATTAGTTTCAGGTATAGAGGACAGTGGTTAGACATTTATACATGGTCAGGGCCTTGAGACAGTAGGCATGCCTCATCCATGCTCTCTTTCCCTCTTCATGAAGACAGATCTATTGACACACAAATAAATTATAATGCTGTGAAAATGTTCAAGCCAAAGTTACCTTCTCCCCTATAAAGAAACTGTACGAGAGATCCCTGTGTTGGCTGGAAGTCAGCCACCGATGAGCTCTCTCCACTTCCCGTGCTATGTCTCTAGCACACCGATGTCTGTCGTTGAGGTTGAACATTGTAGAGCCACTTCCATAATGTGAAGCAGCCTCAACCACCATAGAGAAATCTCCCCCTTCACATTACTTTGAATCACAGCAGCCAAGAGACAGCTCTCACCTTCTGTTTTCCTTACCTGTAACTCACTTCCCTTTCTCCCCTCCTCCTTCCCCCTTCACTGCAGGCTGTCGCATAGAAAAGCTCCTATTCCTTAAACACGTACCCTTGTCCACGGCACCAGAAAAGAAATATATAGGTGTCATTTCATTCTTGGTTTTCCATTGGCAATGTGTTTAATGAGGCAAGGAGCTCTGTTCCCATCACCTTAAACTGGGCTGACTTTTTGGCTCAGTTTACCTCTCTATCAAACAGTATGAGGTCAACCGTAGAGTCCGCATTTAATTAACTGCCTAAGACGAAAGCTTTACAATCTTCCATTCTTGCTTTGCATGCAGAACAAGAATCCAGATTTTGCTCGGGGCTAAAATAATAATACTCGCCTTGTGAAACATGATCACTGCAGAGCGTGTGTAGCCTCAATGCATGAACCATCCAACCCAGTGCATCTGCTGTTTGGCTATTGATCGTGAGCTATGGGCTGGGCTGGGGCTATGATTCCGTTTTTTCATTCCCGCTCCCTGATTTACTCTCGCACACTATTCCCAGAACTCTGCTTTCCGTTGCTTAGACTGATAAGATGTGTCTACTACAACATTCCAGCTATGTGCCCTCAACTAAATGAGAGCAGACAACTGGAAAGGAATATGTGTAAATTATAACCTCCAGGAGTTTCGCAAATGTTTCAATTGCAGTTGACATACGTTATTAGTTTCAGGTACAGAGGACAGTGGTTAGACATGGACATATCTTACGAAGCAATCCCTCAGGAAGTCTAGTACCCACCTGATACCACCCAGTGATGACAATATTACTATGTGCCCCGCGCTGTACTTCACATCCCTGCGACTGTTTTTATAACTGGCTGTTTGCATATCTTAATCTCTTACCCTTTTTCACCCAATCACCCCAACACGCCTCCTTTCTGGCAACTATCAAAATGTCCTCTGTATCTATGAGTTTGTTTCTGTCTTGTTTGTTCACTTGTTTTGTTTTTTCAATTCACATCTACGTGAAATCACATGGTGCCTGTCTTCCTCTGTCCGACTCATTCCACTTAGCACACTACCCTCTAGTTCCACCCATGCTGTTGCAAATGGCAAGAGTCCGTTCTTTTACATGGCTGTGTAAGATTCACTGAATGCCTGTGCCACATCTCCTTTACCCATGCACCTAGCCATGCACACTTTAGGCTGCTTCCGTAACATGCTGCAAAAGAACATAGAGGTGGATGTGTCTTTTAGCCCTAGGGTTTGGATTTCTTCAGGTAAATGCCCAAAAGTGGGGGCTGATGGGTCAGATGGCAGTTCTAGTTTTAGTTTTATAGTCCTAATCCACAGAAGTGTTTCCCGAGCACAGGGAAGAGTCAGTCCGGCTGCAACGGAGTCTCTATTTGTGTCAGGGCCTCCTGTCCTTGTGCAGCCAAAAAAACTTTACTCTGCGCTGTCCTTAAATTGTTCAGCTCTCCCTGCCCCGCACCCTGAGCCACGTATACGTCAGCATTAATGAGCAGGAGCAAATTACGAGCAACACGCTCTGAGGTCTTGACTTGGTGTGAAACATTGAGGGGGAGAATCTGTTACTTTTCTCTTCTTTATTTTTTTTATAGTCTTATTGATTTCAGAGAGGAAGGGAGAGAGAGAAACATCAATGATGAGAGAGAATCATGATTGGCTGCCTCGAGCACCCCCTGCTGGGGATCAAACCCGCAACCTGGGCATGTGTCCTGACGGAATGGAACCATGACCTCCTGGTTCATAAGCTGACGTTCACCCACTGAGTCACACTGGCTGAGTGGCGTTTTGTTTGTCTGTTTGTTTTATATTTGCATTGGTTTCAGGTAGAAAGAGAGAGGGAGAGGGAGAAACGTTATTGATGAGAGACAATCATTGATTGGCTGCCTCCTGCATGTCCCCTACTGGGGATGGCCCCTGTAACCGGAGCACGTGCCCCGACTGGGAATCGAACCATGACCTCCTAGTTCATCGGTCGACGTTCAACCACGGAGCCACGCTGGCTGGGCCTTTTCTCTCTTTCAATAAACCATACCTAAGGACCATGAACGAATGTGTTTAGCCTTAGAAATGACAAGGAGGGGGGTTGAGGTCGCTAAATCCCCTTCTGTTCTCTTGGGCCTCCCCCCATCTCCCATAAATATCAGACAAGAGACGGCATATTCTGGCGAATGTAGGCCAGCTGCGATGACGCAGGCGGGCGATGTGGGGCTTGGAAATAGAAATGTTTCTAAGCTAAAAGTAGCTCCCAGGAACCTGTTTAAGCACCGCTGGCCCCCGCCTGGGCCAGTGGGACAGCGTGCCCAGGGCCAGTGTCTGCGGCGAGGCCAGAAGGCACTCCCTCCCTCCTCAGTGGGTGCCCTGGCTGCGCAGGGCGACCCGGGACACACAGGGCCCTCTCTGTGCTTCTCTTGCCCCAGACTGTATCAGAGGCGAACCTTCCTCCCGCAAGCCGGGGCCAGCAGTCACTCCTGTTCCAGCTGCCGCACAGTCCCCCGATCTAAATGGGGGCGGGGGGGTGGGAGTGCTTTCTCCCAGTGCCTCTCCTTTTCCTACCCCCCACCCCCACCCCTCAAAATAAATAAATAAATAAATGGGGGGCGGGGGGAGGGGTTTGACATGGCAAACACCAGAGTAGCAAAGCTGGTAACTCCTCAATGAATGTGGTCTCCTTCCGTCTCTACCCATTCGCACAACAAACTAAGAAGAAAGCAAGCCGTCCAACATACCTGCAAGCTCTCTCGTGGACAGCTAAGAGAGCCGGCCCCTAAAAGGCCGCGTCTGAAGCCCGTTTCTCACAGCACTGCGAAGAGAAAAGCTGTTACGCTCCACCTCACACACCCCTGCTTCCTGTGGAGCTATGCCCCCATCAACTTCTAGAACTCTTCTATTGGTAAGGGGTAAGATGAGCAATAAAAAATTAGCAGTTTCTTTTTTCTGGCTGCCCCCTGCACACCCCACACTGGGGATCAAGCCCACCACGGGAGCAGATGCCCTAACTGGAAATCGAACCATGATCTCCTGGTTCATAGGTCAACACTCAACCACTGAGCCACGCAATAACAATGTCTTGATGACCACTTGAGTCTACCATTCGATGCCTAGACGCCCCCATCCAGGACTCACCGCCAACATGAAGGACAAAAGGAAATTAAACATCTTAAAAAGTTAGGTGGCAAGTGATCTTCGGGAGGCACATAATCCAACTTTCTTTCTGGCCTAGGAACTGAGCGCTGCGGGCCAGGTACCCCCACTGTTAATCCACCCAATGGCCACGGTGCCCCCTGAATAAACGGAGCAGCGATCCGCCAAGTCAGGAGGCCACTGCAATGCACCGGGCCTTTGCTGGCTGCCCCGGCGGGGGTGCTGGGTGCAAAGTGGCCGCCGCTGTAACTGAAGAGCCCAGAGCTCCCCACACATCACCCATCTCATAGCCTCATCACCTAACATCAAATACCGAGGCCAAGCCAGGTGAAACTAGTGAAAGGGAAGGAGAGGGCAAAACCCAACTCCTTTTGGTTTAATTTTTGCCTAAAGTCATAACCACCCTAGGAAGAAGAACACGATTCTTTGTCCTCCTTCATCCAAATCAGGGCCCCTGCTCCGAGGAAACAGCAACTCAGTTCCCATATAACCCAAATCAGCCTTGAAATGTGCCCCTCGGAAAAAGGGGTCCTAGACTTAAGCAACAACAGGACCAAAGAGGATGGGGAAACCTGCCTGGAATGTAAGGCTATGCTGTGCCGATAATGGGACAGGCTGTGGGTGGGGAGGCAACAGATCCAAGAGGGTTTCAAACATCCATCCATGAGACAGTCCACTAGATCCGAAGGTTTGTAATTCAATTGAAAGGGATTGGGAGACCGCAGAGTTCTGCCAAGCAGACCAGACAAAGCCCAGATGATTCTCATTATTAAAAGATTTCTCATAAAAGCAGGGACAGCATGAACCGGGCGGAGAGCAGGCCAGGCTGAGGTGTGGCTGACCAGTGCTCAGGAGAAACAGAGACGAGCAGAGACAGCCAAGAACTTCAGCTCTTTCTCTACCTTAGAGGATCTTTCCCCCGCATCCTCCCGCCCGCTTCCACAAAGCGATTTGGCCCCAGCGTATCTCAGCTGCTTGTGACAAAGGCAAACAAGAAGATGAGAAAGGAGAAAGTGCTTCTCAAATTGTAAAGGATCTATGAATGCTTGGGGAGCTCGTCTAAAATTAAGAATCCCAGACCCCAACCCAAGAGATTTTTTAAAATATATTTTTATTGATTTCAGAAAGGAAGGGAGAGGGAGAGAGAAATAGAAATATCAATGATGACAGAGAATCATTGATGGGCTGCCTCCTGCACCGCCCCCTGCCCCCCACTGGAGATTGACCCTTGTAACCCAGGCATGTGTCCTTGACTGTAACCAAACCTGGGACCCTTCAGTCTGCATACTAATGCTCTATCCACTGAGCCAAACCAGCTAAGGCCCAACCCAAGAGACTTTAACACAGTAGTTCTGGACCACACTTCGGCAAACGCTGAATGGCTGTGGGGGGAAATACGAAAGATAATTCACTAGTCATCCAGCGGCCTCGGATTCATCCTGGCAACATGAAAGGGACCCACACACTCAGTGAGCCGTGGAGAGGGCACTGCCAAGGAGTTCTACGGAACTGCCCACGTTACAGTTAGGAGAGAGTGTGGCTCCAGCGTGGATTATCTTATCTTCTACCCGGGCAGCCACCGGGGAGCTCAGGTAATCACAGACTTAGCCAAGTGCCCCCTCCACGCCCAACCATGAGCATTTTTCTTAAAAATTATTACATCTTGTTGAAAACTTTAAAACTACACAAATGTATCCTGAGCCAACAGGATCTGACACTTCCGTTTTTGCTTGTCTGTTTCCCAGGTGCCCTTGCTTTCCTTTGAAGGACAGCCCTGGTGATAAGAGCGAGAACAGGGGCCAGCGTGCAGGCTGCTCATCCAAACTTGGCAGAAACAGACGCTCCAGAACTTGCCTGGGAAGCAGCTGCTGCCTCCGGACCAGCCCAGCCCACGGCCGGGCAGCTTCCCTGGAGCGTCAGACATAATCCTCGGAGATGAGAAAAATATGTCTCCGAACAGCAAAACCGAGTCCTTCCACCAGTGAGAAGTGGTAGTCTGAAAAGGAAGCGTCTATTCCTTTATTTATTTATTTATTTTATTTTTAGTCCTAAAAGCAAGGAAGGAATTATTGGCCAAATAGCATCAACAGTGGCAGAAGTCCACAAGTATCCTGGAGTCTTAAATCGGGGCTACGGACGGGTAGGTAGAGAAACGGTGAACACCCCTAAAGTCCTGTGTAAGGAGCCCAACCACTGTGGGGCCCGAGGCTCACTGCACAAATGTGTAAAATGGGAATATTCCCTCCCACCCCTCCTTGCGGGAGGTGGGAGGCTTGAGTGGCAGAAACATTCTGTAAAATGTTAGGCAATCGGGTCCAGAGGCAGGGAGCATGGAACAGAATAGTAACAGATCCCAGGACGGGGGTAGGGGGAGAGGGGAACGGAAAGAAATTAAGCAACACATATCCAGATATGCATAACCGTGGCCACAGACAGCAGTGTGGGGAAGGCCTGGGGTGGGACGGGGCTTGGGTGGAGGGGAGCCAAAGAGGGGGGGGGGAGAGGGGGACATCTGTAATACTGTCAACAATAAAAACATGGTTCTGAATGTTAGGCAATAAACACATTTTTTATCACTGATCATCATTCCTGTAAGCTTTTAAAAACTGAAAGAGCAAGTAGTTGCTCTACCCATTTAATGACCTACTCATTGCTCCTTAAGTTACTCAGCTAAAGAAATCTATTAAGTCGATGAAATTCATCAGTACTTAGTAACCAAGTATAGAAGGAATATTTGTGCCTAATGAATCTAAATGTAAAATACCCTCGCCTTTTATCATACATTATTACGAAACAAAGAATAGAGATCACTATCAGGAAGTACAATATTTTTAATCGCCACAGAAAGATTACCCAAGGAATGACTGGTTATCCTATTTACATGACAGAGAATGTATCAGGAACTGAAAAGAAGAAACACTTGGAAATTTAGCACTGTGGCAAGAGACTGCACATAAAACCATCCTCAGCTCGTGTGCGCCCTTCCGTCCCTCAGTATCTTTACAGTAAAAAATCTCTGGCTTCCAGTCAAGATGACAAAGTAGGTAAACACTGTATTCCCATCCTCCCAAAACTACATCAAAATGAAAGCTAGACTACAGAACAACCACTACTCAGAACTTCCTAAAGTCTAGGCCAGTGGTCGGCAAACTCATTAGTCAACAGAGCCAAATATCAACAGTACAACGACTGAAATTTCTTTTGAGAGCCAAATTTTTTAAACTTAAACTATATAGGTAGGTACATTGTTATTAACTTAATTAGGGTACTCCTAAGCTGGCCTTTGCTAAAAACTCAAGGGGCCAAAGAGCCACATGTGGCTCGCGGGCCGCAGTTTGCCGACCACTGACTGGTCCAGGTGAATGGAAACCCGTAACTAAGAATGTTCAGCAGAAGCCACCTGGAGACTGGTAGGAGGGGAGGAGATGCAGAAGGGGCTGGGCCACAGAACCTGAGACAGTTAAATATTGGGAGGGAGCCCAGCCAGCATGGCTCAGTGGTTGACCGTTGACCTATGAACCAGGAGGTCATGGTTCAGTTCCCAGTCAGGGCACATGCCCAGGTTGCGGGCTGCATTCCCACTTAGGGGCATGCAGGAGGCAGCCAATCAATGATTCTCTCTCATCATTGATGTTTCTCTCTCTCTCCCTCTCCCTTCCTCTCTGAAATCAATAAAAAAAATATATTTTTAATTGGAAGGGATATCTCAGCTATGGAGGTCCCCCCTGAAAGAGCCAGGGGTCCCAGCCCCACATCAGGGCCCCCAGCCCGGGGTTCCAGTGCTGGGAAGGGAAGTCCCCATAACTTCCGGCTGTGAAAACCAGCAGAGATTGTGGCTGGGTGAGACAGAAGGCTGCTGGAGTCCCAGGCAGATTCTCTTAAAGGGCCCGCATACTAACTTAGACTCACTCACTCTGAGCTCAAAAGGTGCCAAGGACATATGGGAAGGAACTGAATGGTCTGGCAGCAGGAGGGGCAGCTTTCCCCCAGACAGAAGTGCT